>JADRCH010000031.1:17716333-17747229 GCA_019843965.1 Rhynchomys soricoides | reverse complement strand
TCAGTACTGGAGCGTGCTTCCCCTGCATCTTACCATTTTAACATCACATTGATATCAGTAGGGCACCGCCATTACCTTGTGTGTAACTCGTGTGTTCCTCTCACAAAATGACTCGTGCTCGTCTCCTCGTGGGAGAGGTACTGGGAGGCTTTCCTTCGCAGGTATTCATGTAAGATGGAGCACTTACCTGATAAAACACAAACACCAGCAGGGTCTCAGCTGCCCTAAGAAGGACAAAGGACAAACCCTAATATATCTGATGACTATCCTTGATTCCTATTATTAAGGATTTAGAAAATTGTAGTGTTTTCTTGTGTTCAAAGCTGTAAACTAACAATATTTATTAAAATGCTTTTCTAAATATAATTATAAAAGTGAACAAGAAGATAAATATGAACATGAAAATGTCCATAAAGTCTGGTGTTGCTGAGGTTCAGAGATTTATCTTTTTTTTAAATTATTATTATTATTATTATGATTTTTTGGCTCCTAACAATGAGGTATATTTCTGTTGATGCCCCACCCAGTCACTCGGCAACTACCTACATCATTCCTAAACATGTAAAACAGTTTCTAAAGTTGCAATTGTCATTGCAGCGAGCGAATTTACATGCAATGTGGTGAGAAATTAACTCAAAACACTGATTTAAAAAATCCTGGATGTCCCTAATGTCAGTGTGAGTTTTTAGGCCATGATAACCTCAAACCTTTCCATCAGGGGAGACAAACCAGCACCTTTATCTACAAAGATGGCGGACATCCCACTGCATTCAAAGAACACTTTTAAATGTCTGAACAAGAATTCCTCTGGAAGTAAATGTTGTCTTGTTTACACAGATCAGATAAAATGTCCAGGTAGTTTATTCATAATTTTCTGCTGATGTCTATTGATCTTTTAAAGATTATTATTACCGGCTTCTTCTGGGTGCTCCATGTTGGTACGTCAAAAGCTGCGCTCGCAGAAATGGAAATATCCTCATTATGCTAATTTAGGATCCACTGATAGGCATGTTCTGCTTTATAAATTATGTCCTCCTGTCAGAGTCAAAATGCATTTAAATAACTTCACAGAAATTGTCGCTAAGATTTAAAATTGTGTATTTTATATGCCATTGTTGATTTAATGCATGGGCTTAAATGTAGATATATTTATTTTTAAAATGTTTGCCTGATTATTTTGTCACAAATGTTATCAAAATGAAACCTGGATGCAAGCATAATTTTCTTGTATATTTTGATAAAGTTTTGCATTTTGTAAATGCATTTTAATTTTTAGGTTTAATAAGATATGCTAATAGTATCAGTTGCATATTTTAGTGCCAACAAGTTTGTTTCCTACGTACTTGGAATTTTCCTAAAGGGTAAAATAAATATACATGTTTTTACAAAATTATTTAAATATCAAAAATTTAAATGAAAAGGGGATTTGATTTATGAAAATCACCCCGTTCACCAAGCCAAGAAGTATTTCGACTTTGCGCCTTCATGTTACATGCTACAAAACAACACCCAATCTCTTTGAAATTGAGCATATTTACAAAAACCCAAATACTGAATAAATGATGCTTTAATGTGATCTTCAAAATATCTAATAGCTTAAAACTTGCTACTCCAGCCAGCAAGAAAATACTGGGGGAAAAAACTGAAGGCGCACCAACATGATCATTTTATTAGAGGAGAAATGTATTACATTTCCTTTCCAACTATTTCTGATAAAAGATCAGGTTTTGTTTTGTTTTCTAAGTGTGTGTTAGACCTGAATTTTTGGGCTCATTTGATTTTACTTTGCAGAATGACCAGTATCACTGAGAGAATGATCTTTGATGTTGCAAAAATGTGGAAAAATCAAAGTGAAGAGCTAAATCTATTCATTTTTCAAACATATTAATCTTGTCAAGATAATACATAAAAATCAATCCTTGAAATTTTTTCCAGAGCCCTTTCTCCTCTCTTTCATCCAAAATATGAAACCACTTAGGAGAGTAAAGCAATATGCAGAACTTGAGAAAAGAAATCCTAATTTATATTTGGGCTACATGTGTTTTTAAATGGACCAAGTGCTCTGAGTTTGCGTGGTCAGAAGCGATCTGTCTGTGAAGGTCTTGACATTTATCATGTGTGTGCTCTGCTCGTATGTACGGAAGACTGAGAATTTCTAGTATTTCCCCCTCAACAATTCAACTGAGTTTCAAATCCCTGACAGTAACAAATACAAATTGCACCAGCCCCCAAAAAATTGTTGGGGCTAATTTTAATATTAATGAATTCTTTACAACCTCAGTTCAGCGGTTTCGATTAAGCTTTAATTAGTAGCCAGAGGGGCTCAGAAACAAAAACAAGGAGCTGAATTGCTAATTAAGTTAGTTTGATGAGGTAGAGTTTTAGTAAAAGACTGGTTGTTGTTAGCTCGCAAGTTCTGACAAGCTAAAAATACTAAAGATTATCATTATTGTAACTAACATTCTGCATTAACACCAGTTTTCTCCACAGAACAGACAGTTCATTAGAGTCCAGGGCTCTGGGCTGTCAGTATTGGAATTAAAGCCTTGTTAATAAGAAAGCAGTGTATGAGACTCAGAGCCCAGGACAAGTCCATGGGAATTTAGCCTTGATTAGTTATAAACTAACTAGTTTTTGCAGCTAACTAAATATACATGTCCAGGAATAGCTGTTGTCATGCAGTCTGGCTTCTATAAGATATGACTTGTTAGAACCCATTTCTTTCTACCTCATTGGTGGGGAAAATATATTGTTTTTCATGTTCAGATCCTGAATAACTTCCCAAATTCCACAATTTTGTAACAAATTTCAAAATTTGTAAAGGCAGCTAAAAGTAAGAATAGCTACTCTTGTAAGATAAAATAGAACCACTCCATCAGCCCACTGCTGATACATTATAAAATTTTTCTTGCATACTCTCAATAGGTTTAATTAAAAATAACATGGATGGTTGTCATTTCAAACTGGAAATTAACCCAATAGCATAATCAGCTATTCCTTGTAAGATGCGGATTCTCTCCTTGTACCCCAAAGACTGTTAATCATTCCCTGGTTGCTCCCTGGATTGGGACTCACCCAGACTTCCGAGAGGAACAAGAAGCATCTTTTGAGGATTGTGGAGAATGTAATTTGATTTCTCCATACTCTGATGTTTTCTATAATTTGTACCTTATCCTTTTGCTTAAGGTTTCAAAGCCTGCAAACCCAATAACGTAGGGATAAAAGAAGACAGAAAAATAAATGATACTGTTTCTGAGGTATTAGATATAAGCCTGATAGCAGAGCCGCACGACAGTCACGAATCGTAATCAGGTACTTTGACTTAACACTGTTTTGTTTTATAATAAGGTGGTTGTCATTTGTGGGGGAACCTATCTGTCTGGATGCGAGGGGCTCTGTCCCTCTGTAACAAATCCAAAAACTCGGTTTTATAATACCTTAAGTCTATTCATTGTAATGTAGCTCTCCAAGTGCAAATCCTCACCAAACTTCTCTCATGAATGTGTTGGGAGGGTTACCTTTATTATCAGCTGCGAAGGAGAAGTACTGAATTAGAATGCAGGGAACCGGCCAAAAGAACTTCCAGTAAATCTTCTTTTAATGCATAGTTTACAATTTTCTTCTGCTCAGCACGAGACTGATTAAGATCCCCTCCTAAAGAATATCTCCCCTTCCCACAGCCATGTCGTCATTTAATATAGTTACACCCCCCAATACTTTACAAATCAGAAGCTCAAGGCTGCAAATGTGATGCTTGTTTAATACAGCAGCGCAGTATTAATAATTTATCTATTTGAATGGAGAAAAGATACCAATTACAGCATTGCACATGCTGTAGATCGAGCACAGTCTCTTAGTCAGTGTGAGCAAGGCGCCGCTGTCTGCTAACAGGATTCAGAAACTGATACATGTCATTAAACACGCTTGTCAACTGTTTCTTAAGAGTTTCAACTGAAACGATGAAACACGAAATCAAGTGTGTGTAAGCAACAATACAATAGCGAAAAGAGAGGAAAAATTCTTTAATTCATCAACATTGATTTCTCCAGAGATGCTCTACTTGAAAAACAAAATAAAATTTAAGGTGAGAATTAATTTCCTCTATTTAATTCTTTAACGGTTTTCCTCACTCATCACAATGCACACTATACTGGTTTTCAGGTACAGGCAGGAAAACAACGCCATGATCACACTAGTACAGCTAGTGAGCATATCTAGTGCTATGTTTCTGACACAGCACACTGAGTTTAACTAGCACCTCCAGTCAAAGTTAACCTAAGCATCAACAAACAAAAAGTCAAATAAAGGACTGGCTCAGTTGGCCCACACCCTGGAAAGAAATAGAAATTCAAGGAAGCTGTCCTCTGAACACAGTAGGAAGGTCAAAGTGCTGTGCTCACACAGACTCAGACACACACACACACACACACATGCCCACTGACACAGGCATACACGCACATGCACATACACACACGCACATGCACGCATGCGTGCACTCACACATCTACACACGTTTGCACACACATGCAGAAACATGTACGTGCACACAGACACAGACACACACATATATATGCACACTCAAACACACACATGCACACACACAGGCACACACTCCATGCATAGCCATACCAAGAATAAATGTTACTTTAAAATATTTTAAAAGTCAGGTTTGTTATAGAAATATTTTCTAAACTGTAATTGTTTTTAAACAGTATGTTATATTAAAATAGGCAAAAGATAAACATACCCAGTTAAAAAGTAGAATTTTTACATTTCTTAAGTTCAAAAGACATCCAAAACTTCTTGGAGTTGTTCTCTTTACTGGTGGGTAGACCGTGAAGAACACTCTGAAGGTAAGATTTCAGCTTTGTTTTCACAAGCATACCCTTGACTTCAGACATGTGAAGTTGAACAGAGAATATTCTGAAAAGACATACTTTTAGAATCGATGTCAAGAATATTTAAAATGTGATAACGTTGAATGTCCTGAGACTTATTGGATTGATTTCTTTTAATGCTTTCTTTCATCTCCCAAAATTCCATCATTTTATTTCATTCATAAATACAACGCATGGGAAGTGCACAGATGCATGCGCGCACTTGGGAAACCAAATGTGTACCCAGAGGCAGCGCCTCAGGTTCGGCCACGTACAGGGAGAGAGAGACTGAGTCTGTCCCTCAGGCAGGCAGGTTTCACTCCCCTCACCCAGATCACCAGCTTCGTGTCCGTGGCAATGAAATCTCATAAAGTCCTGTGTGTTTTCCTTGACGTGAATTTGATAGAGTAGATTAACTTTTATGTTAGGCAAAGTATCTTCTCGAGATCAGTTTGTTTGCGCATTTTTAGAAGTGGAGAGGTCCTTGAGAAAGAAAACTGATGGAAGCCTTTTAAATGGCACATTAGCTTGTTGGATGATACTTTCGGGGCAAGAACTTTTCAGAGATAGAAAAATACGCACATTTACTTGTGTCGCCTCGCCTGCCACGCACTGTTTTAAAAGCCGCTGTTGTCTTTTGTGTTTGACCCTTATGACCAATAGCGCATTGGCTTACTTTCATTACAAAATAAGGAGCCAAGTGAGATTTTTTAAAGCAGGTTGTAGGAGGTTCTGAGTCCTCCACTGCTTAGCTCTTAACACTCACTCAATCCGTTTTAAGCACATAAGACAGCTGTAGCATGCAAGAAACATTCCTTAGACATAATCGTTAGATTTATAAAATCGCTGCAGCTGTTGGATTGTTACTGGTGAATGTTACAAGAATTTGTGATTACTCTGATGTTTTGTTTGTTTGTTTTATGGATTTTGACATTCCTAAAGGTCTGTTTGGTCTCTAACTTGAAAGTAACACTAGCATTCTATTGAGAATTTTTACACGTTGTATTCTGTCACTGTGACGAGATACCATGACCTAAAGCATTCTGAGGAAGAGGTTTTTTCTCATTTAGAGCTCCAGGAGGCTAGATGGCCATGATGGTGGGGAAAGTCTGGAGGTGGGAGGCTGAGAGATCACATCTCAACCACACACAGGAAACAGAGTGGGGAAAGCAGGGTGAGACTGTGAATTCAAAAGCCCATCCAGGGACCTATTTCTCCCCAAAGTCCCATAACTGTAGCAAACTGTCACCACTTGTAGGCTAATATATTTAAAAGTGTGAGTCTGTGACAGACATTCCCCATTCAACAAGCATGCCTATACTAACTACTACCACGTATCATGCTAAGTTACGGAGATGACTGATGTTAGCATTCATGGTGTGGATTCCATCTTCAAACTGTTCTCAGGATATATCCTACATAATTTTGAGGTAAAGTATATAGGGAACCCTTGTCTCACAGTTTAGGATATGCTCACAAGAAAAGTGGGAACATGTTTAGCATCACAATGAGACCATAAACAAACTCTGCTTCCAGTTGATTTTCGGTGATATGCCAGAAAGGGGTCATCTGGCTGTCTTAACTATGTCCTCCACCAACCAGGGCTTCACAGAGGTATCTGAAGATGCATTGATTGAAATGAAGCTTTCAAAAGCTGTTGATCTTTATTTCTATTTTGTCATCATATTGGGGATTGGTATGTATTCAAATGTTATTATCAGGCCCCAGGATCAAGGTTTCAGTCCAGAGGAGTACTTTCTCACATACACCAAGTGAAGTGTATACTTGGCTCCTTTTTATTCTTTGACTGGTTAAATAAAAGTAGCCGACAGGGGACTGCTTGTTCCCTCCTCTCTCTCTTGTTCCTTTCTTGCTTTCCCTCTGCTTCTCTTCCCCCTCTCTCCCCATTTCCTTTCCCCCTCTCCCTCCACAAGCTCATGGCCAGTCTCTACTCCTCTTCTCCTCTACTTTGCTTCTCTCTCTCTCTCTCTCTCTCTCTGCCTCTACTGCCCTCTTAACTCCCCTCCCCCTGCCCTGTATTGTATACTTAAAAAACAAACAAACAAACAAACAAAAAACCAGTAGCTGACAGCCTACTCATTGGGGAGAATAGAGGTGGGCGGGACTTGGGTTAGCAGGCTGAGGGGCTGAGGGGCAAGTAAGGATCAGGACAGAGAGGGAGAGCAGAAGGAAGACTGAGTGAGCAGGAGGTCACCATTAGAAGAAATTAACCAGGAGCACATAGAAGAGAGCAATGTACCCCGAGGAAGGATGGACTGATGGAGCAGAAACAGCCCAGTTAAGATTCAAACAGCAAGTAACTTGGGGAAATAGCCAGTCTAGTGTAGAAAGATAGTGGAGGGGTAATTGTGCTTAAACTGATTAAGTAAATCGATAAGAATCTGTCTCAGTTATTGGGGGACTGGCTGGGTCATCGAAAGAACTAATAGAGTTATGAAACGTCCTATTACAATATAACAATGTAAAGGAGATAAACACTGTCCTCAAACCCCACCATCTGAATGCTGTTGAAGGAGGAGCCATGTCTCTGATGCACAGTCTGTCTACAGAGAAAGGGTCACAATCTTCAGAAAGACCTGTCCTCTGGAGATGCCACTGGATTTGGGGTAACACAAGGAAAGAACACAAGCATTAATTGGAAGCAGGAACCTGCTTAGCTCTACCCTAAGCTAGACTCATCTTCTTCAAAAGTTGGTCTTTTCAGCTACACAATGGAGCTAGGTTCACAGCTTCTCAAAGCAGAATTGACAATGCCACCTTGACTATACCAGGAGGGCCGTATTTCAGAGGAACAAGTCCTAAACAAATTAGAAATGTTCTGATTAAGTTTTACTGGTAACTGTACATTTGGGAGCTTGGTCCCAGTGTGACCTAGATTCCCTCCCCAGTTCTATCTCTAGCAAGTCCAGTAGACTTCAGTGGCTTTCCTGGTCGCATTCTAGTGCCCAGCTCTTGGGCTTTTAAAAGGCTAAAGGGGGAGAACATCTGCCCTGGGACAGGAAGCTAGCTGCAGAAATGCATGCTGTGAAGACACAGGGCATGAACCATGTGCACTTGTGCATGGGCACTGGGCTGTACTGTAAGATCATTTGCATGTGGTCCCAGATGAGTGACATTGTGTATTTCATCTCAGATCTCATGTATATCTGCACAATAATTGGGACTCCATGACTTCTTCAGATCCCAAGGAGGATCTTTGCCTTTGCCTCCTGTGCACCCTACATACTACCCCAGTACCCTCATGGAATTGTGAGGAACCAAGGCAGGGCGCAATGGCAGAAGCAGCTCAGCCCAGGTGACACGGCAGTGTTGCAGACATTTCCTCTTGCTCTCCTTTCCTGCTTCCCACATCATCATCACTGAGATTTCAGGACACACATCCCAGCCTGGGGGACAGCTACTTGGGTGTAGTACTAGAACCATACAGATAGCGTGTTTTTCCTTTTCACACACAGGTTGGAAAACCCAAAGACACATCTCCTCACCAAGGCTCCCTAAGGAGAAACTTTCACTTCCACACACAGTACATGATTCCTTCACAAGGGACTCACTTAAGAATAAGCACAAAAGAACCCTACACTTCTTAGCTCCTTCCTTCCACTCTGCAACTTAACCCTTCCTGCAGGCTTTCCTCAGAAGAGAGCTGAGAAGGTAGATTGGAAGTCTCTTCAATAAAAATTCTTGTGATTTTACAGGGCTCTCCCCTAGTAGATGTAAGTCAAAGATTTTCAGAGTGTCACTGTGAGGGACAAACTTGGAAGGGAAAGGATAGTAGCTCAGGAGACAGAAGCCCAGAGGTCTGGGCCATGCATCTAAAGATGGACTCACCTCCTTTGTTAAATTTTTAATTACCTAATGTGCAAGGACGCGTTAGTGTCCTTTCTCAAAGCTGCTATGGAGTGTGTGAAAGAATGTGAAAAGCTGTGTGCACAGTGTCTTCACTGAAACAGGTAGAGGTTATCATATTTTATAAAACAACAGCAATAATTAAGAGCAGGTAGGCTGGCAAAATTCCATTCTAATAGATCACTTTTACAGTTACTTGTGCTTGAGGAAATGTTTCCAGTCTAGGTTAGCAGGGTTAAGGGAATAAGAACAGTGTCCAGAGCAGCAGGAGGGTCTAGATGTCAGGGCTGGGCTTTAATGGGGATGCCTACATAGCTGGGACTGTATCTCTACTCCTTATCTTCCAGAATAGCTCTGCTTGCCATTCCTTGGATCCACTCCGAAATGGTCTGGAAATGATAAAGGGATTATTCTTTTGTTTTGTTTCATAAACAGGTCCAGTTCTTTAAGTGTGAGGTATACTACGGTTGGTATTCACCAGCAAGACCTGCACATCCTCTGCCTGACTTCAGTGTGGCAAAGACAGCAGCTTTCTTACCTTCCCATGACTCCAGATAAAGGATAACAATCTCTGATGCAAAAACATCAGAAGTATGTCATCAATAGAACCTGGTGATGTCATTATGATGATATCATTATGATGATGTCATTGGGATGCTACACTCTCATGTGTATCAGGATAAAAGAAGAACACGCCAGTCATTGTCAAGGGTTTTATTTTTCATTGTCAATATCATAAGAACACATTTGTTATCCTCATGGATTCTAAGTGAAAGATTATTATTAAAAGCCATTTGTGAGTATTTTTATAGATGTTTATAACATACATTCAGTAAATTACTTCAAAGATACTTAAAAATGTATTATGCATAAATATTTGGCAAAGATGGTGTTTTAAAAGACAATGCCTATGACTATCCCTTAAGAAGACGATAAATAATTTTGGTTTTTATACACAGAATAATTGTTTTTTTTGTTTTATCAGGCTCAGTAGAAAGAAAGGAAGAGAGAGGGGGAGAGGGAGAGAGAGAAATATAGAAAAAAAGGCAGAAGAAAAGAAAGATAGTTTAGCTGTAATCAGTGAGTATAGCTGTTTCCCACCAGAATTATTTTGGCTGAATAAAATCAAACCTCACCTTACTCCAGAAGGAAACAAAAAGGAAAAGTTGATGAGTAAAATTTAGCTCACCAAATTTGTTTATTTTGTCAAGTAAGAAGAGTTTATAAATTAAAAGGTTAATGGAAATTTAAACACAATTTTTCTGATGGCTCTCTTTTTATGCAAAACATACATTATGCTTTCCTGTTCACATTTTTCCAACAAGTTAGTTACTTCAATTGCTATGGCAGGGAAGAAAAAGAGAGTCTTCCAGTGTTTATTTATTTCTAGTTATAAATGACAAGCGACAGTGTGGCTATCTTGGGGATGAGATCTGATCTTAGCATTATCCCCAAGACAGAAAAACAGAGAGCAGTGGTAGCATTTAAGTTACCTTTTGCCTAAGTAGGTTATTTCAAATTTCAGGTTATGATCATGTTTGTGTAGAATCTGTCAAGGTCCCATGTGCGCTTAAATGTAAAATAATCATTAGAATCACGATAGCTCTTTATATCCTCGAACAGAAACATATGTACAAGGGAAATGTACACAAATGCACTAAAGCATTTAAGCTGTTTTCCTTATTTTCTTTTTTTAAAGAAATGTACCTTCATTATCATACACCCACACAGGGTTCTGTAGGATGCAAAATGCACAGCACTAAAGTGGGATATGTAAATTGCCTAAGAATGACTGTTTTCAAAAACAAATGCATGTTTTCAAAAGAAATCACTTATTGACTATACCCAATCCATATAGGGCCTTCAGTCCCATTTCTCATGAAACGAAAGCAATTCACACTATTCATGATTAAGAATGCAGACTGAAGTAAAAACACAGCTTTTAACTGCATGCAGCCGTGAGATAGAGAAGGCTCATGGTCTCACATTACAGAATCTTTTTGGACACTTAATTATGTATATTTTGTTTTATATTGAAGTAATTCTACATTTAGGGAGGCTTGTGGCACTGGCTTTTTCTATACCTCCTGTCCCATTCTCAAGTAAGAAACCATTACCCATGACTATATATATATATATAATATATAGTGTGTGTGTGTGTGTGTGTGTGTGTGTGTGTGATATGTAAGTAGCTACACAACATGCACACTCTATTGTTCCAAATTCCAAGGCAGAACTGTAAGTTAAATCGACATAAGTAGATTAACAGCAAGAATTAAAGAGAAGAAAAAAAGAAAAGGGAAGGGAAGGAGAGGGGGGAAAAGATAGACAAATTAATTACCCGCATATGCTCATGAGCCACTCAAATTATGTAACTGGAGAAGGCTCAGATGCTGGAAGTTCATTTGGAATCCCAAGCTAAGAAAAGAATGGGGACGCAGGATGTGACTCGCAATATGTGAGGGTCTAAGACTAAAGTCTGCCTTGATAGACACTTACTGACGCCGGGGTACCTAAGGTGGCCTCTCAATGTACCTCAGGGTAGTAAGATCACGTGATGTGGTCAGAATGTCACCTCTGGTCACCTGTCCTTTCATTCGGGGACGAGATCCCAGCAGAGGATCCACAGCGGCTGAGATCCCTGTGGACGAGCGGTCTCCAGCAACAAGCCAACTTCAACTTCAGGATTGGTTATCATTGGTTTTTTTCCTCGTCAGTTTGTCCTTCCCCATGATGGGAATTTCTTGCACATGGAAGGCACCTTATACCTACGCCCCCAGCTTTGTCCACACTCAGAGATCCCACCAGCTCTCAGTTTAAAACCATCAGTGCATCCACCCTATTTCCTGAAGTTCTTCGATCTCAGAAACCTACATCAGTGTCATATGCATTTCAAGCTATGACGTCACAGATTTTTATCCGGAGAATTGAGGAAACAGGTTAAAGTTAGGTTGATACATTTTGGCTGCTTAATATTTTTCTTTTTTAAGGTTAATTTCATACAACTATACATATGTGGATACAATGTCCAGGTTAATTCCTACATATGCTCAAGTCAGGATGACTTACATAGCTACTGATTTAAGCATTTATCATTTCTTTTTGATAAAAACATTCAAAATACTCTGCTTTAGATATTTTTGAAAGTACAGTAGTAGTAGTAGCAGCAGCAGCAGCAACAGCAGCAGCAGCAGCAGCAGCAGCAGGATATCCATTATTAACTACACTCTATCTTTGGATCTGTTGACCATTCCTTCCTGCTTCCTCTTTCACCCATTTGCTAATGACTTTTGTTATGTTCTCAATTTCCATAGGATCAAATATTCAGATTCCATATGAATGAGATCTTGCAGTATTAATCTCTTTCTCTCCCTGATGTAATTCCTTTAATATAATGTGCTTAGGTTCATCCATGTTGAAACTTTGTAACTCAAAAGAGATCTCCTTTGTAATGGCAGAATAGTACTCTAGTGTGTATGTGTACCGCATTGTGTTCATCCATCCACCCACCGACCCACCCATCTATCCAACCATCCATCCATCCATCCATCCATCTACCCATCCACCCACACATCCATCTATCCATCCATTCATCCCATGATCAATATAAAAAAGATAGTGTATCTTGGATCTTAAGATTAGTGTTAATCTCTTTAATATATTTACTTAATATCTTGGCATATATACACAAAAGTGGAATTTCTACATTGTATGCTGCTTCCACATCAACTTTTTGAGAATGTACCATGTTATATGCTGTAATGCTTGTTTTAATTTATTTTGCCGCTGATGCTCTATGTACAACATCTTCAACAACAGGTACTCCTATCCAATAGCAGCTGACCCAACAGGGTGGAGTTCACCTCCCTGCACACTCCATTTGTATTTCTCTTATGATTAGTGGCATTGCATAGTGTCTCATATACCTGTTTGACAAAGTATCATTTCATTCTTTAGCTCATTCTTATATTGTATTTCTGCTATTGTGTTCTTTATGAATTTATAGATGTATAGTGTGCAATTCATTTTTCCCACTGTGCAAGTTGTCACAGATTATTTTCATTGATTCCAATCCTGTTTGTTGATTGGAGCTTTGTTTCTGTGCTTCGGAGCTTTTATTTAAAAAACAAACAAACAAAACAATCCTTGCCCAGATAGATCACCTCATGACATTTCTCTACAGTTTTTTCTAGTAAATTCATATTTTTGGGTCTACATTAAAGTGTCTAATTCTGAGTTTGCTAATACTGAAAGACCGAAAGTAATTATCCTTGTCTTACTCAGATCTTAGATGACAAGCTTTCAGCTGTTTGCTCTGCAGAGTGCTGTTTGGTTGAGCCATGCTTGCATGCATTGACTGTGATGATTAAATGTTTTTTAATGTGCTGTTGAGTTCAATTTGCTTTTTTTGTTGTATTAAATGTGCAATTGCATATATGTTTATGAGGGATACAAGGCATATAAGCTTTGTTTGTGTTGTTGGAATTGAATTATGTTCAAGTTCTAGAGTAATGCTAGACTTTTAATTAATTTGATGGTTGATAATTTTAATGATGCTAGAAGAATTTCTCTATAATAAGTTTGTCAGGAACAAATAGCCAAAAGGACTTTTACAGGTACTTTTAAGAGTTCTTTTTTACATGGCTTCAAGTTTCAATCAGACAACAAAAGGAGGTCAAAGGGATACAAATTGGAAAGGAAGAAATCAAAATATCACTATTTGCAGATGATATACTCATATACTTAAATAACCCAAAAAACTCCACCAGAGATCTGCTACAGCTGATAAACAACCTCAGCAAAATGACCAGATATAAAGTTAACTCAAACAAATCAGTAGCCTTCCTTTACTCGAAGGATAAACAGGCTGAGAAAGAAATTAGGGAAACAACCCCCTTCACAATTGTCACAAACAATAAAAAGAATCTTGGTGTGACTCTAATGAAACAAGTGAAAGATCTGTATGACAAAAACTTCAAGTCTCTGAAGAAAAAAATCGAAGAAGACCTCAGAAGATAGAAAGATATCCCACGCTCATGGATTGGCAGGATTAATATAGTTAAAATGGCCATCCTGCTGAAAGCAATCTGCAGATTCAATGCAATCCCCATCAAAATTCCAACTCAATTCTTCAAAGACTTAGAAAAAGCAATTCTCAAATTCATTTGGAATAACAAAAATCCCAGGATAGCAAAAATTATTCTCAACAATAAAAGAACTTCTGGGGGAATCAGCATCCCTGACCTCAAGCTGTACTACAGAGCAGTAGTGATTAAAAAACTGCGTGGTTTTTGTACAGTGACAGGCAGGTAGATCAATGGAATAGAATTGAAGACCCAGAAATGAACCCACACACTTAAGGTCACTTGATCTTTGACAAAGGAGCTAAAACCATCTAGTGGAAAAAAAGACAGTATTTTCAACAAATGGTGCTGGCACAGCTGGCAGTCTACATGTAGATGAATGCAAATTGATCCATTCCTATCTCCCTGTACAATGCTCAAGTCCAAGTGGATCAAGGACCTCCACATAAAACCAGATACACTGAATCTAATAGAAAAGAAAGTGGAGGAAAGTCTCCAACACATGGGCACAAAGGAAAAATTCCTGAACAGAACACCAATGGCTTATGCTCTAAGATCAAGAATTGACAAATGGGACCTCATAAAATTGCAAAGTTTCTTTAAGGCAGAGGACACTGTCAATAGGACAAAATGGCAACCAACAGATTAAGAAAAGACTGTTACCAATCCTACATCTGATGAAGGGCTAATATCCAATATATACAAAGAACTCAAGAAGTTAGACTCCAGAGAACCAAATAACCCTATCAAAAAATGGGGAACAGAGCTAAACATAGAATTTTAAATTGAGGAAACTCAATTTAAATGGCTGAGAAGCACCTAAAGAAATGTTGAACATCCTTAGTCATCAGGGACATACAAATCAAAACAACCCTGAGATTCCACCTCATACCAGTCAGAATGGCTAAGATCAAAAACTCAGATGCTGGCAAGGATGTGGAGAAAGAGGAACACTTTTCCATTGCTGGTGGGATTGCAAGCTGGTACAAGCACTCTGGAAATCAGTTTGGTGGACCCTCAGAAAATTGGACATAATACTACCTGAGGAACCAGCTATACCAATCCTGGGCATATACCCAGAAGATGTTCCAACATGTAATAAGGACACATGCTCCACTATGTTCATAGCAGCCATATTTATAATAGCCAGAAGCTGCAAACAACCCAGATCTCCCTCACCAGAGGAATGGATACAGAAAATGTGGTACATTTACACAATGGAATACTACTCAGCTATTAAAACAATGACTTTATGAAATTCTCAGGCAAATGGATGGAACTTGAAAATATCATCCTGAGTGAAGTAACTCAGTCACAAAAGAACAAGTACTCATTGATAAGTGGATATTAGCCCAAAAGTTCAGAATACCCAAGATTCAATTCATAGACCATATGAAGCCTTAGAAGAAGGAAAACCAAAATGTGGATGCTTCAGTGTTTCTTACAAGGGTCAACAAAATATTCACAGGAGGAAATATAGAGACAAAATGTGGAGCAGAGACTGAAAGAAAGGCCATCCAGAGACTGCCTCACCTGGGGATACATCCCATATACAGCCACCAAACCCGGACATTATTGTGTATGCTGGGAAGTGTTTGCTGATGGAAGCATGATAAGCTGTCTCCTGAGAGGCTCAGGCAGAGCCTGACAAATATAGAGGTGGATGCTCACAGCCAACCATTGGACTGAGTGTGGGGTCCTGGATGGAGGAGTTGGAGAAGGGACTGAAGGAGCTGAGGGGGTTTGCAGCCCCATGGAGGGAGTAACAGTGTCAACTGGTCAGACCCCCTGGGTGCTCCTGGAGACTGGACCACCAACCAAAGAATACACATGGAAGGACCCATGGTGCTGACCACATATGTGGCAGAGGAGGGTCTTGTTGACCATCAGTGGGAGGGGGCCTGAGGGTGTTTGATGCCCCAGTGTAGGGGAATGCTAGGGAGGAAGGACGGGAGTGGGTGGGCACCCTCATATAAGCAGGGCAAGGAGGGGGATGGAATTGGGGGTTTCCAAAGGGGAGACCTGGAAAATAAATTTAAAAAAAGAAGATTGAATAAAAGAGAAGTTTTTTTTTACAATATCTCAGTTTTCTTATTTTTATTTACCTTACCAAATTTGTTTCACCTGTGACTAGATCGTACAGATGGAGTAAAAACATGTTTTTATTGTTAGTCTAAAACAAAAGGTGAAACATTAAATTTTACATCATATACCATGCAATTCACATCACACAGACATTGTATGATAAACAAATACAGTAAAATTTTTAGCTCTGATGTAACAAAATTTCATAGCTGCATTGAAAGATACCCGAAGAAATATATGAGTTTAAGAATAGTGGTATTTAAATTTTCCAATTTAAAAATTACATAAAATTTATTATTCTGCATTGTTTTCCCTAGTTGAGTTCAGAGTTTAGTTTGAAAACCAAGGTGAATGGCAAATAAGTTTTCACAATTTTACTCTGACTTCTAAAGTTAACACAGCCTCCGAGCATGAGATGCAGCCCAGCTACTCCTGGCCTGCAGGCTTGTTAGGAAAATACAAGAAGGGAAGTCATTTGTGAACATAAAAAAATGAGAGTTAAGACATTTGTATTTTGGCTTGTATTAATTTTATGTCTTAAATTACCAATTAGTGATAAACTAGTTGAAGATGTTTGGAACAACCTGAGAATTTCTTCTGTGGTCTTAAGGCCTTCTTTCTTATACAGCCATCTCGGTTTAGAAATGGCAGTTGAGAAGAAGTTGTTTGTTTCTTAAGCTTATTATTCAACCTAAATTATTAAATTAGAAGAGGTATGGAAATACTTTGCAAAAGTATCTAAGACCAATACTACATGAAATAAGTGAATGCATTCTGACATTTTACAAATCTCAAATCATCCTGCCAGGTGTTTCCAGGCTGGCAGGGATTTGGTCTATAACTACAAGTAAGCTGTTGAATGAAGCCTTGAAGTGTATGCAAACAGTCCTTGAGTGAAGTGAAGAGCTGTCCTTACAATGTAGGGAGAATGGCCCTCCACATCTGCAGGCTCTGCAGTCAAGGGGTGAGACAAACCTAGGTCAAATGTTTTAATGAGTCTCTACTGGCCTTAGGCTAAACCTTTAAAAATTATTGCTCCTTGGAGAAACCAATATAAGTACTGCTTACAGAACATTTGCATTATGCTAACTGTGATGACTTATCCAGAAACAATCCACAGTAAATGAAAGGTATGTTTATTCCTAAACACTGAGTCACTTCCTTTGATAAATGAACACTGTATTAATCAGGGTTCTCTAGAGTCACAGAACTTATGAGTAGTCTCTATTTAGTCAGGGAATTTGTTATGATAACTTACAGTCTGTAGTCCAACTCCCCAACAATGGTCAGCTGTGAATGGAAGTTCAAGGATCTAGTAGTTGCTCAGTCCCACAAGGCTAGTTGTTTCAGCTGGTTTTCTGTAGTAGATTCCAACAGATGTGCTGGTAAGTAATTGCAAGCAGAATCTTTTGAAGAAAAGCAAATCTTCCTTCATTCCTTCTTCCAATGTCCTTATGTAAATCTCCAGCAGAAGGTGTGGCTCAGATTAAAGGTGTGTACCACCATGCTTGGATCTGTGACTTGTTTTGTCCCAAGCTGACCTTGAACTCAAAGATCTGCTTGCCTCAGTCTCCTGGGATTAAGGTGTGTACTATGTTGCCTGGACCTAAGCTTTTCATGGCCACTATTCCTCAAGATCTCCATGCCAAGATCCAGGTCAGAAACTGGTGTCTCCCAGCCTCAACATCTGGATCACAGGCGAGCCCTCCAATTCTGGATTGTAGTTCATTCCAGATATAGTCAAGTTGACAACCAGGAATAGCCACTACGAAGACTTTGGGGATTTGATCTCTAAGTGGGCTCCTGGAACCAAGGGACATAAGTAGATTATACTTCTATATCTGTGAGTGAGGTTTGTACCTCACAGTGTATGTATTTGAGAACAGGTAGACAGTACATTCAAGTGCTGCCAACTGTAGTATTTGACTTAACTTTAGCTGTAGAGATTTGTCACTGATGTCTGAGGAGACTGAGGGGCGGAGAGAAGATCAACTCTAGTTTCTAGGCTCATTTATCTGAAGGTGATGGCCTTAAAGTTTTACTAAACCTGCATTACCACAACCAAAAGAGAAGGTTAATAATAGTCTCCCATCCTACTGTGAAAATCAAAGCAGATAATTTATGTTTGGAAGGCTCTGTGTGAAAAAATATTTTTAAATATCATAAATTAAGGCATTAATAAGCATCTTTAATTAATGAATGCACTTAACCATTTCTATCCCATTCATATTTGCCAGTTGTTTTGCTTCTCAAGGTAGAATATTTCTTGTTTAAGTTTATTTCCTCAGTACAAAATAATTTTTAAACACTGCTTCTGACCTTTTAAATTTCTTTAAAGAAATGAAAGTAAAGACAGCTTTTGTTGAGAAAGAGACACTCCCAAGCCTGGGATAGGATAGTGGCTGGGGAAGCTATACTCAGAATCCCAGTTTGAGATCTTAATAGACCACTTATTAGAGAAATTCACGTGAAGTTGCAAAGCTTGGCATGACTATTTTGTGAATTCAGAATATTATCCTCTAGATCTATCTGATTTGGAATAGTCACTATAAACACAAGTGTCAAAGCGGTCCTATGAAATATGACCACCTTTAAATGTATCAACAAAATGTCAAGGAAAAACAAATAGGGCCTTAACAGTAAACTTTTGCCAGACTCCACATTTACTCTAGAAATCCTTTTGCTTAGAATATTTGAAATTTCTATTTATTTTTTTAACTGTCTCTGTTAGTCATCTGTGAATCACCTTATTATATACTTAGAGCATATTTTTGAATCAAAATGAGTCAATACTCTAGACATTACATGTGTTTACCAAAATTAAATGGCAGATTTTTGTTTAAAATTAGAGTAAATTTAATTCAGGGTCAACATTATTATTAGTTATCAATGAGATTGTTTTAAAGTGTATACAGCTGACTATGGTAGGAAATGACAGAGAAGTGTAGAGACAATGGGAACAAGGTTGTCATCTGTGAAGCCTCAGGGTGCTAGGCTAAGCAGACATTCTGGAGGAATGGAGAGTCTAGCAGGGACATTAAATACCCTCAGCTTAGATTTAAAGAAGACGGGGTACATTCCAGCTGAGGACTGCACATGTGGTGTGTGTACTTGGCAAAGCAAGCCTGGATATAGATAGAATCGTGTCATCCTCTGAGAAATCTGGTAGCTAATTTTTGGGGCCAGATCATTGGCCCTGTGTGGTGTTCTATTCCCAGACCTCAAGAGGCTTGGTTTCCAACTCTAGCATTCCCATGTGGCAATCTTCATCAGGAGGCTCCTGGCAAATATCACACTTCCTATTATGTTTCCTGTAAAGTGTCTGCCACTCCTGTAAATCATCTTCCAGTTCATTATCCTTTGTCCAGTTCTACTGACAGGTATGGACTCGGGTGTGTTCAGTAGACTTGGTCATAATAATTTCTTGTTCTCAATTGCATAACTCATATCTGTACACTTTAATCAGAGCCTTTAAGGATGTATACAAGAAACGGTTCTCTCTCTCTCTCTTTCTCTCTCTCTCTCTCTCTCCCTCCCTTTAAAAATACATGTAATTCTTTGCTCTCCTGAATTATCCATAGATAAGACATCCTCAAATCAATATTAGATGTACTAGGAAATATAGAATTGGCAAAGTGGACCTAAGGAACAGAAATTGTTTGCTGAGAGAGATTTTAAAATCCTTGGCAGCTGTGTGGTTCGGTTCCACTACATCTATAGATCCATTACTAAGGCATTTTCAAACAATCATTTATATTGCTAACAGAAACCAATGTGCTCTACAGAACGTAACTTTATGATATCATGTACATCAGAAGACAGTAACTGTTTGCTGAAGGAGAGAACACAGGTGCTGAGAGAATTCAGAGGTCATTGTGTTTGTTGAGAGTCTGTTTCCACTCACAACTGTTGGACAGTGGAGAGCCATACAGTCCAAGATCATCAGATGACAAACATGCCGTGACAAAATGAACTTGTGCCCAAGGAAGGTAGAAAGAACTAATTCTTTTAGTTTTGTGCTGGTGAAATATTGAAAAGATCACTAAACTACATGGAGAAAAAATTGAAACAGATTATCACAAAACTTATTTTTGTTGACAATGCTTCCAATAGAAAGTGCAGGCAAAACAAGGCGTGCAAAGGTTTAGAATCTCCTCAGAGATTTTAAGGCTTTACCACTCCGTCTTTTGTGAAAAATCAAGAGGTAAACTTTTATGATTTCCTTCAAATTAATTAGCAGAATTTCTCTTTCTCTTTTGAATGAACTTCTACCTTAACAATAGCCTGTCTTTGGTTTTAAATCCCATGGGTAGGGGTATATGTTGGACAGATATGAACGTTAAATAAAGAAGCCAAAGTAGAATTTGATGGGAGATTCATGCTGCAAACTGCTAGTTTGATGACTCTTAAGAAAGAGCTGCCTGCCTCCCTCTGTGATGATAGGAGAAGTCTTTGCTTTGTCCCCTCTATCCCTACATCCTCTCTCCTCTCCTCCTGTCTTCTTTCCTCATTCCCTGTGGAGAGATGGATGAAGGTTTTGTCTTCTACACAAAGGGGGGGGTCTTATTCTAAAGCAACTACCTGGGATATGGAAAGAAAAAACAGAAAAATAAGGAAGGGGAAGGGGAGAGAGGAAGGAAGAGAAGGAGGACAGGAACAGAGGCAGAGGAAGGTGAGGAGAGGGAGAAGGAACCCATCCGTTCTCTTCCCTGATTTCCCACTCTCCAGTCTTCCCTCTCCCCATCCCCCTCTGTCTCTCCCTATCCCCCTCTGTCTCTCCCTATCCCCCTCTGTCTCTCTCTATCCCCCTCTGTCTCTCCCCACCCCCTCTGTCTCTCCCCACCCCCCTCTGTCTCTCCCCATCCCCCTCCTCCCTATTACCTTGTCCTTTCTGCTTCCCCATCTCTTTCCTTCTCTTCCTCATTTACTTTCCTTTTCTTTTCTTTTTCACATGCCTGTTGGTTGTTTCAGAATAAAATTGCATTCTTTGTTGTTGCTGTTTTTGTAGAAAACAAAAACTTCTCAAGTGTGTCAAATTTTCCATTCTTGCTTTGAATGTTGCATCAATGGAAAATTAAGTCCAGATGTCAGAATCAGATAACATTGTACCCAAGCGTTTATGTGTGGGGTGGATGAATGGCTTATTCACGGCTAGCCTTCTGGTGGCTCCCAGGTACTTCTGTATTTAAAGAGTCTAATCCCTGTGTCTAGTACTCAGTACTCTGCCTTATACTGCTGAAGTGCAAGAGCATGTGTCCTTATTCTCCGAATGCTAGCAATGATACTGAAAGTCTGAATTCTGATGCAATTGGAGCACTGTGCTTTAGCTTCAAAGCAAAGATGATGCTACAAGTGGAGGTCAATGACAGAGATTTAAGAAGAATAATTTTTATTAACCAATGCAACATAGTAAAAAAACAATAGTAGATTCTGTCACTGCCAGTGAAGTAATACTTGTTAAATGTTTGAATTTACTCATTTCTATCAGATTCAAAACCCTCAGATTTTGCTAAAAAGTGGTAACTTTTACTTTAAGATCCCAGACTTTTCATATAAAACAGAAATGAACTAGATATTTTTTTAAAAGCTGAAACATATAAAGGAATACTGCAAAATACCAATGCAAAATGCCCCATCTAAATCAATGATTCTCATCTGTTGTCAATATTGTATTAGAGATGAAATATATTCTGACCTTTGGTAAAATGGCTTAATTTTTGCAGCTGAGGCACAGTAAAAGCCATTTTTGCTCAGTGTAGATTTTATGCACTCTGGCTAGTATGCTGTGTCTTCATGTTCCATTGTTCTAGGACACCGACCACAGGATGATTTTCAAGTGGCCAACATCTACCATGTTGAGATCTGCCAAATAGCAAATCAACCTTTATAATTAAAGTTGACAAGCTGACAACAAAAATGAGTGTATATTTGCATATATATAAATTTTTATGTCACATTGCCGTCTGTGCACTTGCTTGCTCTTGTCAATAGCCGAGGGCTGGCTTTGCAGCACCGGGGGCATGTTATATTCCAAGGCCTTCAGACAGCTCCCCTTCGCCCTAGTGAGTCTGTTGATTAATTTTGGACACTTCTTAATTATCACCCCAAAGGAGGTCTAGATCATCAGCCTATAGTCCATAAAAAGCAAGTGAATCTGAGGAATAATGACCCAAGGAGACAAGCACACTCCTTCCAAATGATGTTTTAAGAACATTGAGTCTCTTTCAAGTCAGGATTGTGTCTGGCAATGCCTAAGGAAAATGTGGGCCTTTAATCAGGGCAAAAACAGAGATTTGTGTGGGTCTGATTTAATTTACTTTTTGACACTGAGAGGAGTGATAGATGCTCCTTGACAGGGGAAACATGGCACCACAGCACGGTAATGGTGCCAGTGGCCTTGATTAGTAATTGCAACATTTGACCTCCAGGCAGAAAAGCTGATGGATGAGAGAAGAGAGAAGTAATTAGGACAGTACCATGAGGTAGGGAACTTGCTAATTGTACCCAGATCTGTGAAATCTAATGATGGGACCAAGGAATGCTAAGCTTGTGGCGGCTCTCATAAGTTTGTCCATAGATATCAGCCCCTCGTGGATAAAGATGACTGATGACAACTCTAATTCCGCTGGGGACACAAGAGACTGGAGTTCACATCTTCTTACAACTCTTCCCAGAAGAAATCAAACATTGTCAAACCAACTGTTGCATCTGGGTAGGTGCTGGGACAGAGCCTTCTAATGCCTGCCTCAGCTGTGTCAAGAACAGGGGTAGACTCTACTACAACTGTTTAGCAAAAAGGCTGCACTCAACTACTAAGGTAGGTGTGAGTGGGGCTCCTGAGATGGTTCAATGTTTAAGGGCACTGGCAGCTCTTTCAGAGGACCGGAGTTCTGTTCCCAGCACCTACATGGTAGCTCACAACCATGTTAACTCCAGTCTCTGGGGTCCAGATGCCCTCTTCTGGCCTCTGTAGGTACTTCATACATGTGGCGTGTAGACATACACACAGGCTTGTAGGGAGGGTCCAAGATGCTCCACCATGCAAGAAGTTGATTAGAGTTCAACTCTCCTGAAATGGAAAGCTCCAATTTCAACAGAATACCCTGTCTCAATAACTAAATAGAGCTATTAAGGATGACATCGGATGTCGACATGACCTTGGCTCTTCATACATGCATGGTCACCCCAGGTATGTACATGCATATACATATATATACACATATGTGCACATAGACAGGCTATACACATACACACATGAGAAAATGAAAGGATGGCCTCCAGGCCAGTAAAAGTCATACCAAGCACATCTAGAGCTACAGTTACATCTTTCACAGTATTCAATTCTCTGCCTTTGTTTATTGTTTGCTAAGTGTGAGTAGGAAGCATCTTTGAAGCTAAGTCATCTAATTGCACTGTGGTGCTAGCTGTGCTGAGCACTGAGCAAATCTACTCTTAGAAAAGCATATGCCAGCCTATCTGTTCCTTTTCAGGGGAGAAAAAAATATCTTCGTGTTGATACCATGCACTCCATTTTTATCCTTACTAACAAAGGCTAAAGTTGTTTCTTTCTCATCTTGTCAGAGTTTAAAACTTCTAACCTGCAAAAGTCCACTAAGAAGTCTATTTTCTAATACTTTGCCAATAGAAAATATGGGTGCCATTTACTGAATTTTAAAATTTCAAATATGAATGAATGGGTATGATGTAATGGTTATGCGTGCCATGCCATCATTTCAAGGTAGCAATTAAATTATAAGAAAAGTTGAGCCGGGCAATGGTGGCACATGCCTTTAATCCCAGCACTTGGGAGTCAGAGGCAGGCGGATTTCTGAGTTCTAGCCCAGCCTGGTCTACAGAGTGAATTCCAGGACAGCCAGGGCTACACAGAGAAACCCTGTCTCGGGAAAATAAATAAATAAAAGTTGGGGCTGGAGAAATAGTTCAGGTGTTATGAATACTGGTGCATTTGTAGACAACCAGAGTTTGGTTTCTAACACAAATACTGAATGGACAATAAACATAAGTTACTTAAGTTCCAGGGGATCTGATGCCCTCTTTCGACCTCTGAGGGCTCTCACACACATGTGTGTGGGCACTAATACACATGTGTGCCTACATTTGCACTGGTATCCAAACACACATCGACAAAACTCAAGACAAATCTTTTAAAAACTAGAAGAGTAGCTTTATGTAAAGTTATTCTTCAGTGAGAACTGTGAATGTCCCCATCCACACATCATTCATTCAGCTTATCAGTCAGTCAGCGAGGCTATGAATAGCTCTCCAGTGCTTTCTCTGAATGAAATGGTGTGAGAACTACTGTGCCCCCTGAATGAAACAGTGACCCTACAGAATGGCTTCAGCCTTTGCAATTCATGGCTGCCGATCTTACAAAATAGCAGAGTACATTTCTTTACCCCTCAAGGGAGGATGACACATATTAGCCAAAGGACAGTTAGGTGTCATGAAGTAATCTGAGCCTTGAAGTGCTGTTCACACTGGTGCCTAGATATTGAGCCCCTAGAACACTTACTGACCTGATGTTGGGGGAAGAATCATAGACTGAGCTGTCAATCAACCTGGTGCCTTTATTTATATGAATACACTTCAGACACACAAGAAGAGGATATCAGATCCCATTGCAGATGGTTGTGAGCCACCATGTGGTTGCTGGGAATTGAACTCAGGAGCTCTGGAAGAACAGTCAGTGCTCTTAACCATTGAGCAATATCTCCAGCCCCCGACCTGTTGCCTTTATGAAGAACTCATGCCGATATGAAACATTTATGGTGCTGATATACATCTGTTACTGTCTCCATAAAAAGATGTAGGAAAATCATTGAGAAGCAATCATATAGAAACACACTAAAATACTAGTGAAAATTTTGAACTGTCTTCTAAGTCATCATTTTACAAGCACATACTTCCATGTTCCTACAAAAGTAATTTGAAAATAGTTTTTAAATATACCATTATGTTCATGATGTGCTTCAAGAGAATCTTATCATGTTATTCAATCTGCTGGGCTTAACTGAAATTGTTCAGATTGACAGTGGGCACTTTGAAACTGTGTAAATTAAACAAATATTCTAAGTACTATATTTCACTTTTCATAATTCTAAGAACACATAGGAAATGCGGTTGTGATCTTTAACCAGTTGAATAAGAAGAATGTCAAAAGGAGGATGCATCAGCCAATAGAATCAAGGAGTCCATGAGTTTGGTAGCACCATGCACACCAGAGCACTACCCTGTCTGTAAGAACAGGATCAAGAAAAGGATCAAATCAACAGTGAAACAACACCCAGTGAAAGAGTTCGATCTTATCCAGAACCATAGCGCCCAACGAGAAAATCGGAGGTTTTCTTTAAAAGTTTAAGGTGGAAATTCTTTTTTCTTAACAAGATAGGAGAAGCAGTTACTATAAACGAGATGATTTATAAGTTGTAGTACATTAAAATTGAATTTCTATTTTCATCGAAGATACCATAAGTGGAGTAAAAATGGAAAGCACAAAGTGAAAGAAAGATGCTGAAGTATATGAAGTGGAGGGCTCATATCCAGGATGCGTGTGAAGAACTGCTAAAAGACAGAAGAAAAGACTAAAGAGAGTAGAAAATGTGTGTAAGCTAAAAGAGGCCACTCGTCAAATAAAAACATTCTAAAAGCCAGGAAATACGAGTACTCAGATAATACAAAATTAAACCACAATGACACATGCTTCGAGTCTCACCATGCCTGGTAACATGAAAAATCCCAAGACAAAAAAGAAACTTTCTGTTTAATCTCTAATGTGTCTTTAAATAGAATTTATTATTTTTATCACTACATAAAAAAATAGCTGGGCAACTAGAAAACTCAATAGCTTTTCTTGAGTTGGTCAGTAAACTGGGTTTGCAAAGGAAATGAAGGCCACACAAACCTGCAAAGCTGTGCACATCTGGGGTGGAGAAGAATGGTAGCTGCTAGTAAAAATACTCCTTTAGTTATCTTGATAAAACAGAAGGCTGGGTAACAGAGATGAGCGTTCAAGGTTACCCTACTGGGTCATCAACTCTCCTACCAGCTGCTGGCACAACCTGTTCAGGTTCTCAGATTCATCAAATAAAGTCCCCCCAATAGCCTCGCCAAGGAGAAAGAAGACAGTCTCATGTTTTACTCCCAGACTCCCTTCAATAAGGGCAAAACACCCCAGAAAAAAGGCACACACAGGCAGGTTTGAGGTGAGGAACTCTGGCTTAATGCTGTAGGGGATAATCATCTGTAAGGCATAGTAGGGCAGCTACAAACCATGCAAAAGGCTGAACATAGAAATGCTCTTCACCTGGCATGGAGCCCCTCAAGAGATCAAGTATTGGCAAGATTGTTAAGAAATATGTCGTTCATTTGTGCATTCCATCCAAACTGCCTCATCTGTGGCCTTGTCTTTCCTATAGTTCTACTGGGCTATATTTCTAGTCCCCATAGAAAGTCTGCTTATTATAAATAAAATTTCCCCCTGAAATGATTTTTGAAAATAATCAAAGACAGTGTTTAATGTCATGGAGATTTAATGTGGTGAGAGTGGACTAAACAAAGTATAGAGGAATATCTGGAGAATAAGATACTGATAGAAGGTTTTGGAAACCTTTGTCACGCCTGTACTTTGACGTTAATTCCACTCTCCCAGGAGGAGCTGATTGGAATGAGGAATGAATCAAGTACTCAGGTGACTTCTTGTGAACCTCCCCAAAGAATAAAGGGACTAATCACTGGGCAAGTAGGCAAGACTTCTGGGTTGGATGGAGGAAGAGAGGAAGCAGGAGAGAGTTACAGGCTTTGGGCTTTTGAACAGAGATAGTGAAAGGGCAAGATGTAGCGCTACTGTCTCCTGGTTTCATGGCGGATCCTCCAGGATTCGCCACCACCGGAGGAATTAGATTTAATAGGCTTACAAGATTAAAATTCTAGTTGTTGCACACAAAGATTGAGTCACCATTGTCTCTGAACTAAGTTTGTGGGTGTTTTCCTTCTCCAGGTGACTCAACTGGGTTCCAGAGAGAAAGGTATGGTGGCAAAGCGTGGGTTTGCCTGATGTGCACCGCAATAGCTGTGGGGGTTTTGAAGCATGGGGCTGGCATGGAATCGACCCACCAGTGGGAACCTGGCAAGCTGGATGGAGAGATTTTGGAGCTCTGAGTCAGAGTTTCTGTGATATAAAAACAGGTCAGCCATTGCCTGCCAGTGCATAGCTGGCCAACTCGCTGGGGCAGAGAGAACCAGGGCATGAGTGGGAACTTGCCGTTCTTTTTAAATATTTCCTGCAACAGATCTGCCTAGTCACAGGAATATGGATATGTTCAGAAAATACTCGAGAAACCCCTCAAACCTCAATTGTGTGGCCATGAGAAAGCAGGAAATGAAGTCTCAGTACTTCCACAAATACACACACGTACATATATACATACATGCGTACACAGATATACTTACATAAACACAAAACATTACTCAGAGAAACATGACCAAAGAAAAAATAAAAGTGATGGTTAACAGAAGGAGCTAGGCAGTGGCTTAATGGGCAAACATTCTTGCCATACAAGCTTGACACTTTGAGTATGGACCTCTAGAACTCACATAAATGCTGGAAGGGGTAGCAGAGCATATAATTCATCCTTTGGATGGGAGACAGATGCAGGAAAATCCCAGGAACCCTAAGTCAGACAACCTGATAGATAGATAGATAGATAGATAGATAGATAGATAGATAGACAGACAGATAAACAGATAGACAGGTGGGTGAGTGGGTGGATAGATGGATGGATGGATGGATGGATGGATAGATGACAGGTGGATGGATGGACAGATATACAGGCTGACAGACAGACAGAGATACTGATATATTGAAGACATCCTTTCTTAAATGAGAAACAATGATGAAGACTGGTACCAGAAGGGGTGCCTCTGACCACCACTTACATGTTTTGGAATATGAATGCCTGCACCTAAACATACCATCAAGTACTTACCACACACAAATACAACACACAAACAAACACACACACACATGAAAACATACTACATACACATACCACACACACGTGAACAACAAAAACAATTAATTAATCAACCAAAGATGGGACATGGTAGGAAGTGAAGAGTTCAGTTTATGCAGAAAACATAGTCCTACACATAAAGACCTCAACGAACCCATCCTAAAGCTATTGCATTTGATAAACACCTCTGAAAAACTAATGAGATACAAAAGCAAGATAAAAAAATAAGCATTTTTACATGAAAATACTTTATATGCCGAGAACAAAACTAGGAAAACATCCCATTCACAGTGGCATAAAAAATAGCTAAAAATGCTTAACCAAGGAGGTATGAAATTTCTATCATGAAAAATGCAAGACACTCAAGAAACTGAAGACAAGAGAAGATGGGAAGGCCTCCCATGCTCAGGAATTGACAGAATTGATATGGCAAAAATGGTTACATTACCAAAAGGGATGTGCACATTCAACATAATCCCCATCAAAATTCCAGCAGCACTCATCATAGTGCTCTGGAAATAACCACAAAGTGAATATTCAGTCATGAAATTTCCGAGTCATCAATCCTGCAGTCTTGTTTAGAAAGGACAGTGGCAGGGAGCATCACAGTGCATGACCAAATTCAACAAAAGACCCAGCGTAACAAAAGTTGCATGATAGCAAGGTAAAACCCAGACACATGACCACATACGAGAATACACACAATTATAGTCACCTCACTTTTAAAAAATGGCAAAATTATATGTTGGTAAAGGACAGATTCTTTCACAAATTATGTCAGTTAAACTGCATTCCCACACACAGAAGAGGAAACAAGGTCCGTCTTTCACTGGGCACAAAATACTATTCAAACTGGATCAGAGACTCCCCATTGAACCTCAGCTATCCAAAGTCAGCTAAGATACTGACATTACTAGAGGAAAATATAAACAAAACCCTCCAAGACAAAGGTGTAAGTAATAGCTTTCCAAAGAGTACTCCAACAGCACAGGGATTATTACCAGATCTGGCTCATGGCACCACAAGAAATTAAAAGATCTGCACAACAGTGAAAAACAGCAGAGTGAAGAGCCAGCTTGCAGAATGGGAAACTATGCATTAGATAGGTCATTACAATTTAGAATATATAAAGAACTGCAGAATGCAAACACCCCAAAATCTTCTAATCAATAAATGTCATAACTGGATGCATAGTTCTCATATTTATAAACATGCCTTAAAACACAACCATGAATAAATATATTTAAATGTTTGGAATCAGGACACAAAGGATGCCAATGAAAAAAAGCAGAACAAAAGTTTTTTAATGAAACTCTTGATATTGATATGTTTCAATTGCCTTGAACTATGTCTTTATACCTTAATGCATTAATTGTAACATTGGGTACCAAAGTGAAAATAACAAATGAATCATGGAAGAAAATATGAAGGACAAAAATTGAAGCTAGACTCCAGGATATTTGTGTTTAAGTACAAAAGAACAGTAGAGAATGAAGAACAAAAGAAAAGACAGAAAAAAATTATAAAGCAAAATGGCTGCAAGTGAGATTACTCAGCAGGTGAAGATACTTGCTGCTCAGTCAGAAAAGCTGACTTCAATCCCCAGGAGCCACATGATGAAGGACAAAAACAGACTTCCGTAAAATGTCCTCTATCTACCTACATACACACGTGCGTGCACACACACACACACACACATGCACATACAAGCACATACGAGCACACACACACACATGCACACACTTCCACACATGAACACACACATTCATGCACCCACATTGGCAAGCAAACACACATGCACCCATGCACACTCGGAACTGTGTCTGCACGTGCGTGCGCGCACACACACACACACACACACACTAGAGCGTACATGGGCACAAACATGGACTGCATAAATTTTTTACGGACGTGAAGTTGGGAGGGGGAATGGAGGTGGCAGGGTGAACCTGGGAAGAGTTACGGGGAGGGATGGTAGATGAACATGTCAAAAAAATACATGATGGACTTTGGTGAGATGAAATGTCAAAGCAGCTAAAAGGTTTATTACATTTACTTTCATTATTAATTCATGTGGTGTGTGTGAGCACCCATGATACATGACCTAGTGTTGCCTTTAGAGTCAAGAAAACTCAAGAGAGTTAGTTCTCTTCTTCCATGTAGGCCCTAGGGTTCAAACACAGAATGCTCAGTCTGGCTGTAGTCACTGATCCATCTTGCCAGCCCCTTCAAAGTAGTTTTCATTTTCATTTCCCTGGTGGCTAATAATGTTCAACACATTTAAAACGTTTATTAGCCACTGACATAATTCTTTTGAGAATCTCTGTTCAGAATCCACTGCTTAACTTTTAACCAGTTTTTTGTTTGTTTCTTTGTTTTTGTTTTTTGTTTGTTTTGTTTTGTTTCATTTCTTTGTTTTTCTGAAGCTTAGTTTTTGAACTTTTTTTGTGGCAATCTTTTTATTTTTATTCTGGAGGCTTCTTTTCCACTGTATTGACAGTTTCCTTTGCTGTACAAAAGCTTTTTATTTCATGAGAACCCATTTATCAATTGTTGGTCACGAGAGCCTTACAGTCCCCGCCTCTGCCCATGTGTTTAAATGTCTACCTACAGTTTCCTTTAGCAGTTTCTTAGGGTCTTCCTGCTGTGAACAGACACCATGGCCAAGGCGACTCTTACAAAGACAACACTAAATTGGGGCAGGCTTACAGGTTCAGAGGTTCAGTCCATTATCAGGGCGGGAGCATGGCAGCGTCCAGGCAGGCATGGTGCAGGAGCTGAGAGTTCTACATGTTGTTCTGAAGGCAGCTAGAAGATGGGCTTCCAGGTAACTACTGGAGGAGGGTCTCAACGTCCATGCTCACACACTTCCTCCAGCAAGGCCACACCCACTCCAGCAAGGCCACACCCACTCCAGCAAGGCCACACCCACTCCAGCAAGGCCACACCCA
>JADRCH010000031.1:17682033-17716323 GCA_019843965.1 Rhynchomys soricoides | reverse complement strand
TCTCCCTGGGCTGGGCATACTCAAACCACCACAGTTTCAAAACGTCCAATCCATGGTGTCCTTGATGCACTGGGAGTTGAGTTTTGTGCAGGGTAAGAGATAAGGATCTAATGTAATTCTACACATGAATATCCAGACTGGCTATTTTAAGGCGTCTTACTGGTGAGTTTGAACATAGATAGATATTATGACTTCAATTTCATTGGCCCTCACGACACTGATCTGCTTTATATCATTACAGATGAGCTTCAAAACCTGGATTTTTAAAAGTAAGTGGAGTTGTACTTACACCATCAACTCTGTTTTGTATGTGCTTTCACTCTGCCTGAGTTCATTTTTATCTACCTATTGTTGTCATATGTACCAGCAGTTCCTTCTTCATTTATGAACAGTAGCTGCACAATTTACATGTCTGTATATAACAGTTTGATACATTTATCTATTGATGCACAACTGGATGATTTTTGATTTTTATCTATTGTATGGAAGGTTATTGTTTATATTGCTTCATAAAGTAAAACATTTACAGTTATTCACAGAGGTATATATTTCCATTTCTCTTAGATAAACCACAGCAGAGGTACGTTTGATTCATGATACAAAAATATTTTGAAGTAGTACAATAATATACATACATACACATATATGCATATGTTTTCTCTTATGTATATGTATATATACATATATATGTATATATACAGGTACATATACCATATGCATATATGTATACACACACACACACACACACACACATTTGGAGGGCTTTTGTTTTCATTTACATTGTATACAATGCCAGACCCTTTTTCTTGTTTGAGAATCCCATACATACATATAGTATGCTTTGATCAAATCTATACTCATCCTCTCTCCTTTTATTATTCCCCTATCCCTCACCACCACTTTTACTTCCTATGGTAGTTTCTATAAGAATGGCCCGCATAGGTTCATATATTTGAATGCTTGGTCACCAGGAAGTGGCACCATTTGAAAAGATTGGAAGGATTGGAAGGTGCCCTCTTGTTGGAGGAAGTATGTCACTGGAGGTGAGCTTTGAGGTTTCAGAAGCTCGGTGTAAGGCTGTGTATCTCTTTTGGACTGTAGATTAGGTTGGAGCTCTCAGTAACTGCTCCAATACCACCCATGAGGCCATGCCCCTCTCTGTGATGATAAGGGACTAAACCTCTGAAACTGTAAGCCAGCTGCAATTGAAAGCTTTCCTTTATAAGAATTGCCTTAGTCATGGTGTCTCTTCACAGCAACAGAAGACTGACTAAGACACCTCCCAGTTCAAAAGCTCTCTTTTAAGCCCTCTGAGACCACTCTGTGCTGCCAGTGTATGGATGGAAGTATAGGTGTTTATTATTTGGGTAGCCAGCTGGGGAGCTGCATCTATGAGAAAATCTAACTCTTTTGCCTCCAGAATCCATCTGCTACAAATAGTTCGCCAACTGATGTGGGACTTAGGGGTCCCTCTACTGTCAATGATGGGAATTTGGCCCTTACAGTTTTTACAACTTCATTTTCACAATGATCTCTGAGCACCAGGGATAGCGTCATAATGTAGATACTCCTTCTAAGGCTCAGCATTCCTCCATCTCTTGATAGACTATTTGTGGATCTCTGTATCAATCACAATCTCTTGCTAAAAGATGCTTCTCTGGCGATGGATGATTCACTAATCTATACGTATAAAGGCAAGTGTTTAGGTAGAAGTTTATCACTATGTCTGTTTAGTGGACTAAGAGTGGTTGGTTCTCCCTTAGGGCCTGTGAACTACCCAGCCAACAGTTTTTGACTCAGTTAATGGTGCAGACATGATTTCCATTTTGTACAGCAGGGCTCAATGTAATTCAGAAGTTTTTATTTGTTCTCATAACACTATCCTGCTATAGTACCTGTGGGTATATATCGACTGGCCGGGTGTTATTGTAGCTTGCAAGGTTCATTATCTGGGTAAGACCTTTGGTTACTTCTCTCTCACAATGTTATAAATAGCACCTTTCAGCACTATGAAATCTGTCTGGTAGGAATGAAACTTCTAGAGCAAGACTAGTTTCCTTTCCTATGTTCTATGAAATCAGGAAACATTTTTTTTAAGTGGAGATGCCCATTTTCACTCATACCAGTTGTGGAAGTGATGGTTCCAGTTTGCAATGTCATAAACGCTTTCCATGTTATTTCTTTTCAACTTCAAGTATTATGAGAGAATGCACAAGAGAGATCACTTGAGTTATAATTTGTGTTTCTAAAAGTTGAGAGACTTGAACTTGCCTTTATGGATTCCTGGATTTTTGAGGTCTGTTCAATATTTATGTATCTTTCCTTTATGCATCTCTCTAAGTGTACCTATGTGTCCATCTCTCTCTCCCCCTCTCTGTCTCTGCCTGTCTCTTCATCTGTCTCTGTCTCTGTCTGTCTGTCTGTCTCTCTATCTCTCTTTCTCTGTGTCTTTGTCTCTCTGCCCCCCCTTGTGTGTGTGTGTGTGTGTGTGTTGTGTGTGTGTATTCCATCGGAGTTTCCACAAACACAACCTTGTCCTCTATGCAGAGTATGTCTCCCTTTCAATATAGACTTTTAGTCTCTTTTCTCTTTCCACTGCACTGACGAGGTCTTTCAGTCTCATGATAAAGAAAAACAATGAGAACAGAAATCTGACCTTTGTTCCAAATTGTCAGAGAAGGCGTAGTAGATCCTTGCGGAGTCCCATGTTCACTGTGGACTTTTGAGGAGTGTTGTGATTAAGAAGGGTGTGAACTTGGCTGGAGTGCTGAATTGTTTTCTGAATGGTAAACACCAAGGGAAAGAGTGCGTTATATTTACACAAATGGATCAGTTTTATTTTTTTGGTTTTTGTTTTTATTTTTACTCCTGGTATAAATGCACACAATCATGTTAGATGTTTACATTTATGTATTGTTGAATTCCATTTGCTAATCTTTTTTCAAAAATGCTTTGACTTTCACTGTTGTGTGGTTTTGGTGTCAGGATACTATTACAATATTTTATACATTTAAAAGTTTTCCTGCTGCTCCTTTTTCAAATATTTTATTTTTAATTATGTGTAGATATGTGGGGGGGGGGTACATGCACTGTGTACAGTGACTCACAGAGTTCAGGAGAAGCCATTTGGTCCCATGGAGATGGGCTTACCGATGGTTATGAATATGAGCTGCCCCCCTTGAATGATGGGAATCCAACACAGGTCCTCTGCAAAAACAGTACACATTTTTAAACATTTGAGCCCTGATCGAACTCTTTTGCAAAAAAAAAAAAAAAGAAAAAGAAATTAAGTTTTCCATCCTTTATTGCTTTAGTATAATAAAAGTTTGAAACTTCCATATGTTGAGAGGCATTCTACCACAAAGGACCACCTTCAATCCATCCTTTAGCTTAGAACTCACCTACATCATTGAACTTAAATTGTCATGATAGACAAAATGTAGACAGTCCCTTCAATTCTTTCTACCAAAAGCTTTTACTCTCATAATTACTTAACTTATACTATGTAATTATTGATCTATGAAGACTTAAACCATTAAGATGGTTTCTTTCCTGTTTGTTCTCTTTAACATTTTGGTATTTCTAACTTTCTTGCCTGTATTCCTATAAAAAACTGAATTATTTTGAATGACTTGTAAGCTTCATAAAACTGTATTTTACTTTTAATAAAGATATTAAATGTTTCTAGAAGGACATTCGGAATGCCATCAGTGCTATACGATTTTTGCTTCAAATGGAAAACAACAGAAAATGCAATAGAAACAATAGAAAATGTTGTCGTTTTCTTACAGCATTTATTTGTTTATTTATTCATTCATTTTTAAATTTATTTTAGTCATGTTGATGTCCAAGATTGTGTCTTTTCTTCGTAGAGTTTTCAGGCTATTTGCTTCTTCTGGGAGGGTTTTAGTGACGTTCGTTACTACAGTGCACTCTCCCTGGAAAAGGGATTCCAAAGCCTGAGAATGAGGCCAGAGACAGAATTATAATGAGCATGCATGAGGCACTGGATTTGAGTGCAGAATCTCAGAAAGACATGCATGATGTGCACACCTTCGTAAGTGGATATTAGCCATAAAACACAGGATAACCATGCTATAATCCACAGAGCCAACTAAGTTAAGTAACAAAGAGGGCCCAAAGGGGAATGCTTAAATCTCACTCAGAAAGGGGATATAAAATAGACGTCAGAAGTAGATGGAGGAGAGGAACTGGATGGGGGAGGAAGTGGTGAAGGCAGCTGGAGTGCAAATCAGGTGTGGGGATAGCGACTCTTAGTCCATTAAACAGACATAGTGATAAACTTCCCCTAAATACTTGCCTTTATACATATAGATTAGTGATCTATACTATGTTAGTGAATCATCAGAGAAGCATCTGTTAGCATTAGATGGTGATTAATACAGAAACCCACACATAGTCTTTTAAGGGATTGAGGAAAAGAGAGGGCTGGGAGAGAGATCAGAAATGGGGGTGCATCTCTGAGACAGGGAGACTCCCAGGACTCTATAGGGGTGACACTGGCTTAGATTCTTGGCAGCAGGGGATGTGGAGCCTGAAGTGGCCACCTCCAGTAGCCAGGCAGGACTGCCTGTGGATGGAGGTGGACACCAACTTGCCCACAAAACCTTTGACCCAAATTTGTCCAGCCTACAAGATGTGCAGAGATAAAGATAGAGAAGAGATAGAGGTAATAGCCAATGACTAATGACTACCCCAATGACTGCCCCAAATTGAGACCCATCCCATGGAGGAGACCCAACCCTGGGCAGTATTAATGGTACTCTGCTATGCTTGCAGATAGGAGCCTAGCATACCTTCTTCTAGAGGCTTCATTCACCAGCAGATAAACAAGAACATTGTGATATGTTACTTATTTCAAGCTCTTAAGGAAAGTTCTAAGTTTTCCATTTGGTCTCTGTTTTATTTTGTTCAGTTTTGTTCTGTCTTGTTTTGTTGAGTGTGCGAGGTAAGTATTCTTCCAACTTAACTATATTCCCAGCTCTATCTCCATGTACTCTGAGAAGCAACTTTCTCACATTCAAACAGTGTGTTATTATTTGCTGTTCTTCATAGTATTTTTCTTTATCTTAAATTTCCCTTAGAATCGTGACATTAATGTGTTAGTACAAATTTTATTGGACATATCCACTCTAAAGTGTATTCGGCTTAAATCTCTAACCTTTTTTGGTTTGGTTTTTATCAGTTAGAGGAAGGATCATATGCTTTCCCATCTCTTCCCTCCTGCTCCCGTCACTGAGACACTGTGACACCTTCCTCAGATGTTTTGCTGTACGTTCTTTGGTCCCTGGGACTATTTCCAATTATATTTTCTCATTTTTCTATCTTTGGTTTAAATTACCAAATCTTGTTCCTTTTTCTTCTGATTCAGTTTCTTCTCCCTTCCAGTTCCATGCTGATATCAAGCCTGTTCAGTGTGTTATTTATTAATTCATAGCTGTGACTTTTGTATTACAAAGTCATTGCATAGTTCTCCCTTGCATCTCCTTCTCTTCCAAGAGTCTTAATTTCTTCATAAAGACTCGATCATTCTTTTATCATTTCTGTAAAGCTTGTATTCCGTGGCTGCCTGGGAGTGTCAGTCAAGCCAACACCTCTCAGTGTTGGAATCTCCTGACTCCTCTTTCCTTGGGCTCAGAGGTGACCTGTTTGGGGCACTTTGGTTAATGGAGAAAAGTTGGAATCCAAAGTCATGGTTAGTTTCCTTCAATACTGTTCAGGCAGGGGAAGTTAAGGCTTCATTTCTTGACCTAAAGTTCTCAGGGGAAATGCAGATACCCACTAAGTCTGTGATGCCAACTAAGTTAGAGAGCTTCTGATAAAAATGAAAAATGCTGCTGTTACTGCTGGACTTTCTGGGTTCTACTGACAGCCCCTGGCCGAGAGAGGTGGACATGTACCACTCTTACTGCCTGTATGCCTCTCCCAACCATGGGAGGCTTTTATTACTGAGGCCAGAAGTCGGGGCTGGCCCTCCAGTACATTTCCTATGCTTTGTCAATTCTGGAGATAGTTTTTTGTGGTGATCAAAGATTGGATTGTGTTCTCCTGTGGTAATGATGGTGTTGAAGTTGAGGAGTGGTGTTGTTGCTGATGAAGTTGAGTCCCTGGCAACAGGTATGTGATGTCACCTCAGGGAAGAGAGGGAGGAAGATGATTTGAGAGACTAACTAGAGAACCATGATGATGTGTTGGGAGCATGGGTAGTATTGCTGTTTCTAACCTGTGGCTGACAGGTGCCAACAGAAGCCCTTGTTTGAGATTGCCTCATTACTGGCCCTCTGACTGGAGAATGCTAGCTTATGTATGTCTGCTTAACTTGTTCCTTGCTATTGGTCTGAGCTCTTGGCTTTTACTCGAAGCTTGTGATACATGAGATATAAAGAAAATCCAGAGGTCTAACCACCATGTAAATCCTTGAAATCTCCATACCCCAACTAGTATGCCTGCTCCTCTGGTAGGTGCTTTCCAGCACCTTTAGATTACAATTGGGTCCAGAGCATTTATTTGAATTTATAGAGTGATAGGAAAAAGTATAACTTCTCTGCACTTCAGGATGTGTCAATATTAATCTTCATAGCTAAGCTTCACTTTTCATCCTACCTGCTGACTTTAGTTTTAGGCACATAAAGAACATTCATTGATACTATCTTATTGTGTATCATCGGTGAGTTTTTATTCATAGGTAATGACATGGCCTACAGAAGAAGACTCATGCTTCTCCACAGTAGATGACATTGTTTCTCTTCTCAAATAATTTCTAAATTTGTTTATTTTATACACACACATGGATTTATTGTTATTTATTATTTGAAAATTTCGTACACGTGTACAATGTGTCTTTTTCATAAGCATACCATACGTTTCCTGTTCAGCTTCCTCTGGGCCTAGATACATGTCTCCCAACTTCAAGTACTTTCATTTATCTGCTTATTTACAGTTATATGTATCTATATATAGTTCTGTGCATTTAGATACGGTGCCTACTGATGCTACAAGAGGATATCGGATTCCTTGGACCTGGAGTTGCAGTGGTTGTAAGATACCTGATTTAGGAACCAAATTCTAGTCCTCTGCAAGAGTATCGGGCCTTCTTAACCACTCTTAACTACTTAAGTCATTTCTCCAGCCCTCCTTCATATATGTATATATGAAGTGCCCTCTGAGGTCAATTAGTACTGCTCATGTGAAGACAGGTGTGGGGTAAGCTACTGGTGCGTGGGTAGCCATTCCCTGAACAAAAATGGCTTCTCCTTCACAACAGTCATCAAAGGTCATTCTTTTCTGAGATAGATCCTTTCATGCTCTCCCCAAATTTCATGCTGGAATTCTGGCCACTTTGATCCTGTGCAGTTGGCTGATTACCACACCAGTTGTGAGTTCTTGTATGCAACAACCATGTTATGTCTAAAGACAGCATGTCACAGTGATCCTGCCATTTTCTGGTTCTTACATTCTCTGTAACCACTCTTCTACAGCTTTTCTCGAATCTGAGAGTGAAGGAGGAGGATGTAGATGTCCCTTAAGAGGTTGATATAGCTGTCCCACCTACTGCTAAGCACTCTCAACAGGGATTTTCCTCCCTTTGGCCACATGTGAATCTCTAACTCAACCATAACTCACTGTATAAAGAAATTTCCCTGAATAAGGTTGACAGCAGCACAAATAGACAGGTATAACAAATGATAACATGACCATTCAGCAAAACAAAGCTTCCTCTAGGGCTTATGACCTACCTAGGCATGTGGTTTTGACCAGGTTTACAGTACCATGCACGAATTTCCTCCTGAGTAGTGCTGGGTAGGTCAGTAGTGTAGCATGCAGGTCCAGGGCTATGAAAGAGTATCACTGTCTCTCCAAGCCCCAGGATTTCTCATGATACATTTCAGTACTATGGAGTTAGAGAAAGGACTGAAGGAGTTGAAGGGGTTTGCAACCCCATAGGAAGAACAACAATATCAACCAACCACACTCCCTAGAGCTCCCAGGGACTAAACCACCTACCAAAGGGTACACACGGAGGGACCTATGACTCCAGCTACATATGTAGCAGAGGATGGCCTTGTTGGGCATCGATGGGAGGAGGAGCCCTTGGTCCTATGAAGACTCGATTCTCCAGTGTAGGGGAATGCCAGAACAGTGAGGTGGGAATAGGTGGGTGAGTGGGGAAGCACCCTCATAGAAGCAGAGGGAGGGGGATGGGATAGGGGGATTCTGGAGGGGAAACCAGGAAAGGGGATAACATTTGAAATGTAAATATATAAAATATCAAAAAAAAAAAAGAAAGAAAGAAAAGAAAAAGAAAAGACAAAAAGCATAGCAGCAGGGATAGAGTTGCCTGGTGAATTCAAGTTTGATTTTATTGTGAATTGTACACTGGACTTAATGTCCATCATTATTGTGAATCAATTTTTTTTCATAGCATATGCAAATAGAGGAATTTCCTTCCTATTCATAGATTGTTGAGTTATTTTGCTTTTAAAGAAGTAAAACTACTTTATTCTTTTCTATTTATCTACCACCCTTCCAACTCTTATTGAACCCTGATCCCTCTATCCTCCCTACACTAGGTAGGAGATTAGAGCGGAAAGGGGATGTAGACCGTTTTAGATTACTTCCTGCTGATTAGGGACATTGGGTTCGTTGATTGTCTGTTCCTTGTCAGAATATCTCCAAATTCTTCTTTTCATATCCTTACTCAAGACCACTTGACAAACCTCAGCAATAGAAAGTAGCAGCAGCTCGAGGGTGGGGAGTCTCTCAAGAGTTCCAAGAATTCTAAACATAAACTATCTGCAGCTAGGCAAAAATCACACTGCTGCCCCTCTCTCCTGGCGCAGGGGACAAATCATAGGCACCTAGGATTAAAATTAAAAAACATATTCACATAACATAATTTGTTTTTTGTTTGCTTGTTTGTTTTTTAAGAAACCAAAATTCTTACTATGGACTAAGGGTTAGATTTTGTCAAATACTTTGTCTGGAATCATCACATGATTACAGTTTTATTAGTTGTCTGAAGGTTTCATACAATTTATTCTAATCATATCTATTCCCTACCTTGACTCTTCACCCACTTCCCTTACCCAACCAGCTCTGTGACCTTGTTGTTTTCTTCTTAAATCCTTCATGACTAATTTGTGCTGTCCCATTCATTTTGGGTACGAGGTCTTCCCTTGTAGTGTGGTTACATTTTTTGTTTTTTAAAGTTCTGTCAGAATCAGGAATCATTTTGACTGATTATTAAGTATTAAGGATCCTGCATTCCTGGGATAGAGTCCCCATTGCCATGATGACTTGTTTAGCTGGTTGGGTTTCAATTGATTCCAGATAGAGTTAAGTTGACAACCCAAATAATGCTCCCTCTCAGAGCCCTTGACTGTCTAGCAAAAATTCCAGTGCTAGGCATAGGAAACCTCCATTTGATTTTTTTGTTCAGAGAAGTCCAAGAGCTCCTAAAACAGTATAAGCTATTGTCACTGTCCTTGGTCACCTCCTGGAACTTGAAGGTAAGATCCTATTGCAGAATACCCCACCTCCTCCTTCACACAAAGGGCTTGGAGGAATCAATTCAGAAGTGACCTGGATGCCTCTTTCCTGAAGACCAGTCATCATAGTGTCTAAACAACTCATGCAAGCTGCCAAGGGAGAAAAACAGTCAGTAACCATACCCAGCTATAAAGTTTATAAAACCCAACAATAACCCACAGACAGAGTCTCTTATGTACCGTGTAGAAGCATCACTTGTCAATAAAATGCTGTTGGCCTATGAGCTGAGACGGAAATAGAAGGCGGGATATCTGGTAGAGGGAGAAAGGAATCCTGGGAAAGAGTCAAGAGTGGGAGATCTGCTCTGAACTCTGAGGAAGTTGAACGAATGAAACTGCCAACCATGTGGCAGATATAGATAGAATAAACGGGTTATATAAGTTACAAGCTAAGGAAATGAGCCAAAGCTTATGGCCTAAGCATTTATTCATAAATGATTATATCTGAGACTTTACTCTGGTAACAAAGAAAAAACAGGGTAGAATACCTCGAGACTGTAATAGTCAGCATGGCAAGATATCCCCAAGAGTGCAATAGTGACACTTTTATCTTGTGGGTCACTAACAATGCTCGAATGGTCTAAGTACACTTAAGGTCTACTCAAAAGGAGAAATTAATGCCTAGTACTGTAAACCTAGCTGTAGGACCATGAAAGGCAGACTGGTTCCTGGTTGAGCTAAGGTTTAAAACCCAGGCAACCCAGCAAGGGGTCCCCAGCAGTGGATATCCATGCAAGGGATAGTAGGCAGTTTGCCATGCTCCTGGGCCCCAGGCTCCTGACAGGAGGCCGCAGGTCTCCATAGGTCTGTGATCATCAGTCACATAAGGGCAATGACCCAAACTCCTCCACAGGTAGAGATGTGGTCACATAGCCTCAAGACATCTTCATTTTAATGAGGTACCTAGAGGCTTAGCCAATAAACTCCCCCTCCCAGACACTCTTCCCTGTGAAAGGTATTTAACCTCAGGCCTGCCCTGAGAAAGTAGGATATAGTTTTACCCATCGCCACTCTCCGCCATGACAATAAACACTATTATTATTATTATTATTATTATTATTATTATTATTATTATTATTATTACTATTACTACTACTACTACTACTACTACTACTACTACTACTACTACTACTACTTTTTATTTTCTAGACAGGGTTTCTCTGTGTAGCCCTGGCTGTCCTGGAACTCACTCTGTAGACCAGGCTGGTCTTGAACTCAGAAATCTGCCTGCCTCTGCCTCTTGAGTGTTGACAGAGAATCCCTGTCTCGGAAAAAAAAAAAGACAATAAACATTTTAAATCCATGGACTGTCTCTCTTCATCAGAATCCTCCATGGGGAATGATGGAACAGGCCTCGTCTAAAGAGCCACGTCCAGTCTCCCACAGATGGCCTCCCAGCACTCCCATCCACGGCCTTTACTAAGGCTGCCCAGAAGCCAACGACTCAGTCCCCAGTGGGACCCAGCCAGGTTCCTCCCCAACTTTTCCCCCTCAGCCCCACGCTAGATCCAGCCCTCGAGTCTCCACTCTGTTCTCGGCTCTTTCACAGCATCTAGCGGGGCCTAGGATGCCTGAGAAGCAGAAGGAGCTGGCTCCATGTAGTCCTTGGGACCCCAGGCCTCGCTCCCCCACCCCCGGGCAGTCTCCTGCTTCTCACAGCCCGACACCTGCTTGGCAGTGCCGTGGGGTAAGCGAAGTCAAACCTCCTGAGTCTTGCCTCCCCCGGTGTCCTGAGGCCGGGGCAGACGCAGGACCCCACAGTAACTCAACACCTAGCCAACTGCCTGTGATTACAGAGGCCATGGATCCTAGAGAGGAACCTACTGCTGTCACTACCTGGAAACAACATAGTCTCTAACTGCATTCAAAATACTCATTCTTATACCCGCAGATAAACATAGCTCTTACTTCTCCTCAAGTAGCTTATTTTTGAAGCAAATTAATACACATTGCAGAAATTCACAACTGGTCAAAGTATGAAAACAAGAGACCGTACTGGTCCCTACCCCAACCAAGACATCTATCTACAAAGCAAGCACTGTGGCTAAGGCTCTTGGAATATCACAGAAGAGGGTTTGAAAATCTGTAAAGCCAAAGGATCATGGTACCTGTTGTGAGATAGTGTCTTATAGACATGGCAAAGAAACTGTTCCTATGAAATCTCAACAACACATTTCTCTAAACAAGACCTGCATAATGGCAACAGGGGACAGACCACCACAGACAGGGAGAATCTCACAAGGCCTCACCCCTAGATGACTAGGAATAGGGGACCAGTGACTGCTGAAAGAGGAGTCAGTTTCTTCTGGAATGAAAACCCTAATATGTTATCCAATCTCAAGTGGTCCACATGTATGGGCCAAAACACATGTACAGATCAGCAACATTGTGTGGACTCAGTAAGGGATGTGTGTGTGTGTGTGTGTGTTTGTGTGTGTGTAACAATAATTATAGAAGAAGAGGCCATGAACTTGGGAGAGAATAGCAAGGAGATATTGGGTGGGGAGAAGAGGGACAAATACAGTGCTCACATAAAACTTCTTAAAACTGTTTATTGATTGCTATTTATGAGTGCTTCCCGACACAAACAAACTTATGCATTTGACCATGAATCATCAATATAATCAATTGTGTGCTTTTCACATTCGATTTGTATTTGTTTTGGTCAATCCACCTGTCCAATTCTGAAAGTGGTATTTCCAAGTTGCTTGCACATAGTGCTCAGCTCGCCTGCAAAAGATCTTTCCTGCCTTTTGCCGTGTGTGTTACTCACACGACTTTGTATTAGAATTCTTTTATTTGTTTTTTTTTTTTTTGCCCATCAAGTGCAGGATGTCAATGGAAAGATCATCTACCTGTTTCAAATCTGAGAGCCTTTCAAATAAACTCTTTGCACATAATATGTTGTGCATAAACTAGCAGAGTAAATAAGTAAATCTTCAACCTAGATTTTTCCATATGAGGCTGCCAGACACTAGCAGGAAGAATGCAGCCCCCGGTCACATGAGTCAGCTTGCTTCTTCTTGGCTCTTCTTGATTTCTCAGAGGTTTTAGGTTCACCTTGTTTGGTATTAACAGTCACCTGTCCTTTAGTCTGATTTCATCTGCATAGTATTTGTCTCTACCTTTACTTCCAACCATACATGATAATTTTTTGGTATACCTAATTCAACTAGTATATGACTAGATTTGTTACGTGCAACACCGACAATTTCTCCTCTCTCCTTTGTCCTTGCATTTACTCTTTTGATCAGTTTCTGTTCCATGAATGTTGCTATACCCAATTAAGTCTACTCAGTTGATCTTGATGGCTCGGGCATGTTCCTGTACCTGCCCCAACACTTAGATTCCCTAATGAAAGACACACACATTCAGCCTTTATATTTTTATATGTCCTGAACATGGCTGGGCCACTTCCTTACCTAAACGTGGCTAATCCACCTCCTGATATTCCCAAGTTATTACTTACTAAAATCTATATGCCGTCTTTACTACCCTAGACCCAGGCGGGCAGCCCTCTTGGGCTGTGATCCCTAGCTCCTACCTGGCGGCTATGCTCTCTGTCTTCTGCACCTCTCTCTCTCTCTCTCTCTTTCTCTCTCTTTCTCTCTCTTGCTCTCTCTTGCTCTCTCTCTTCTTTCTTCTTCCTCAGTCCCTTCCCTGAAATCCTAAAAGTCCTGCCTGTGTCTTCCCTGCCCAGCCATTGGCTGTCAGCATTTTTGTTTACCAATCAGAACCAACTGGTCGCAGGGTTCCTCAGTCTTACTAATGGGATATTGTAAATATGTTTGGGGGAACATAATTAGCATGAGAATACTAACAGCTACACTTGAACTTCCCAGCGGCTAATTAAAGAGATTCTGTGTGCTTGTCTGAGTCATAACCTCTTCTTAGGAGCGTCTAAGGGACTAGTATATCTGTATTTGAATAGCAGAGACAAAGAATTTATCTGTTTATTAATGAAAATATTCTACCTTCTTCTAGACTCACCCTCCTCTTCAACGTGAAAAATACATTCAAATACTTCCACTTGCTCTTCCCAGTTGATAAGTCTTCAGTTTTGTTCAAACAGACCATGGTACTTATTTTCTAAACTATTGTGATTTTGTTTCAAGGATCGCTGTCCTTTTTAAGAGTCTTTCTCATTCTTTCTTATCAGGATACAAGGTTTGAATACATGCCTGCCTTGGTTCATTCATTGCCTGCTTCATGTTCTTCCTTGGGAATTTTCCTAAAATGTGTTACAAGTTGATAGATTCACAGAAATCTAGTCAATTTTCTCATACTTTTCTTACTTCTTAAAATGAAGATATCAGCGGATTAAGACATTCACCAGCCACATCTTTTATAGTCAGTTGCCTGCCCATGCCTTCTACTACTGTCTGACAAGCCTATTTGTCTCTATATATCCCTGGATGATCTGTTTGGATGCACTTTGCATCCCAGAACATTAGCTAGCATCACAAGCAATTCATGTGTACTTATTGTTGCTGCGATTGACACTAGAAAGTCATGTTTCCAACTTCTAAAATTTCTCCTCCTTTGCTCAGCTTAGACTGTGTCAGTGCTCTCAGGCTGACCCTTACTATGGAGGTATATCTGCTTGTATGGGTTCTCATGATTGTGCTCTGTGTTGTTGCTAGGGTGCTGCCCAGATTTCTGAGGCTCTGAGGTGCAGCACACCCACAGGTGAAGCAGGTAGAGACTTTTTCTAGAGGTGAGCTACCAGCTGCCTGATAAGGGTCTCTGTGGAAAGCTGTTATGCTCCACCGTCTCTTCGAGCTTCTTCAGTTAAGAAACAGATCTTAATCATTCTTAGAGTTCTCAAGCCAGAGTTCAGTGCTGACCTGCTCACCACATCTCTCCTTAGCATCCATTGCTTTCTGTAAGTCACTCAACAATCAAAAAAAAACCATGATTTGTCCCCATCTATGGGACTCTATATTTGGAAGAGTGAAACTCTATACCTTTGTTGATGACCAGAAAGCTATGTCTTTAGTTGAACTACGTTCAAATTTGGCTGCGAAGACACAGAGATTAGATGTAAGATAAAAATGACAAGAAAAGCATATTTCTATAATTGTTTAAATTAAAAGGTGGGTTGAGGAGCTGGAGAAATGGATGGCACAGTGGTTAAGAGCTGAAGTGGTTAAGTGCTGAAGGCCCTGAGTTCAAGTCCCAGAATCCACATGCCAGCTCACAATGGCATGCAGATGTATATACTGATATATGTAAGTACCAACATATATAAAATAGATGATAGATAAATAGATAGGTAGGTAGGTGGATGATAGATCTTTAAAAGATAGGTTGAATCTCAGACAAGCTGAAGCTCTTTCCTAATTATCAACGAATATGCTATAAGGTGAAGTAGAAGAAGGGGTGGGAAGATTAGAATAGAGAGGAAAGGGAAAGGGTTAAAAGAGAGCTGGGAAGGGAAGAGCCTGACGACCAATAAAGCTAAGAGAAGCAGGGCATAAGAGTCCTCCAGTCTCCTTTTTAAGTAAAGGGTGATTCGATCATGTCGCACCATGGCCAACACTACAGCATCCGTATTAACAGAAGAGGCGGAAAAGAGAAAGACGAGTGAGGACAGGCCACATCCATGCCACCGTACTCTTGCAGTTAAGATCTTCCAAGGACCTGGTAATGGTGACGCAGGATGCTTGAGTCAGATACCATAAAGTACTTTCTAATCTGTCTCCATACTATATGATCAGTTGTTCAAATTTCATCCACAGTCAGAAAGCATATACCTCCCAGAGATTCCCCTGCCCATGCTTGGCAGAATGACCGTTTCTGATGGTTCATCCTGCAATGAAAAAGTGTGGACTAATTCCGTTACTGCTGCTTGTAACAGACTACGGGAGTTTGTGTGGTTGAGGCCACATGAGAAATAACGGCAAATGAAAGTTCTGTTTTGGTTTGATTCTTTCTTTTAGTCGAGACACTGTCTCAATTTGTACCTCAAGCTGAGCTAGTCCTCGGGGATTAAAAGTTCATCCACCACAGATAGTTTAAGGTGATTTGTTTGTGGCCAGATAGCCAAACTTGTCTTCCCTTAATAGCTCATCTGAACAAAAGTATCCAGTAAGCATAACAGCCCTCTCTCCCTTAGAGAAATGGAAACATGACCACCCCTGGCTCAAAGATAGACAAAGTGTCCTTAGACATCTAGAACTAAGCCTGGAACTGCTGACTATCTATACTCTTCATTTTATAGGGAATAGAATAGAGTTTTTACATTGTAATCAATCTTTGGATGAAAATGTAACATTGTCAGTAACCATCTTAATTGGAGAAAGTAAGATAAACTACACATTTCCATATATGTATATAATACAGACCATAGTAGTTCAACTTGTAATCACATTACTGTAAGACTGTGGTCTTCCAGAGTCTTCTCCACAAGAACAAAGATTGAGGGAGCGGTGGACTTGGTGCTACTGGGTTCTTTTTCCCCCACCTGGAAGATCTGTTCAGCAGAACTTTTGAATCTTCCACCTGTTGGCTCTTTTGGTGTAAACTAATCAGGCTTCCCATCTGTGTGCACATTATCCAGCCCTCTGTATTATCCCGTGCAACCAATCTGGAGAGAAGAAGAGGATGCCCACTTTCATGCCTAAGCATATAACCCCAGACCGTCCAGAGGGAAAGATGCAGCCTCAGAAACCCTGCCACTGGGAGGAGCCATCTACATCTCTTCACTGTGCCAGGTACTGTGTGGTAAGTTTCTTTGTGCAGCTTTGTGTCATGACTTTTCCTGTTTTTGAGTCATTTAATCCGTAGAGAGCACGAAGCCAAGCTAAGACCTTTAAAAGGAATCTAGGTTAGTCTTCAGGCAGCCTTCTGTAGAACTACCATCACCTGCCCACAACATGGCCTCTAAATAACATGTACATGTGAGCCCCAGCAACCCAATGCCACTTCTTCCCCATACCACCTTGTTTTATAGTTTGAGTGCCAGATATAAAACCATGAACAAGGACATATGTTGGCTTCACTTTGGGACGATAGATTAAAAAACAAACAAAAAACAAAAGAAAGGAAAACAGGTTCTAAAGCTCTGTGGCCCTGAAATACTGAGAATGGGTGGCCTCACGACCTCCTGGATTATTTTGTAAGCTGTTTAGGGATCAGCACCCATAGTTTCTCACCTCATCATTGTATTTTTGTAGTTGTGTATTTGAATTGTTTAGACGTTATGCATATCTGATCTATAAATACGGTTAGGGTTAGCTTGCCTTAAATAAGGGAAGACTTCAAAAGCCAAACTGAGCAGAGGGAGCTTTCTCTACTTCCACTAGGAACTCAGGAGACAAAGGAGAGCCTGACAAGGTGATAATTGCGAGTTCAGATTGGATCAAAAGAACATCTTTTGTGTGTCTTTTACTTGGCACAGATTTAGCCATTCCTCGTACTGCAGTCACACTAACGCGTCTCCGTAGCCCTCATTGTTAAGTGCGATCACAACACAATGCATTAGAATATTTAATAATCCAGGCTTCACAGCGTTAAGTACAGTTGTCCCCGAAGCCAATTAACATCGATCAAATGCTGCGCTTTGTTCACGCGGCAGTTTACTAAGTTCGGTCGAAAATACCCGGATTTGACCTCCTGTAGCAGAGTTGCAGCTGCAGAGATGAAGAGACTCGAGTGTCCCTTTTTTCATCTCAGGGGAGATGCTCCAAGATGCAAAGGACCCTGGAGACCACGTCCTCTTCAGTGGTCTCAACCTCAACGTTCCTTGTGCTTTGACCCTTTAGTGAAGTTCCTGGTGACCCCCAACCATAAATTCTTGTTGCTACTGCTATGGATTGTAATGTAATATCTGATATTATAACCCCGTGAAAGGGTCATTCGACCCCCAAAGACGTTGAGACCCACAGATTGAGAACCACTGAGTTAGAGCCTAGCTGCTTTAGCTCAGCCACGCTCCCAAGTCCTTCTTACAGAAACATGGTTGCCAGAGCCACAGTGTTGGGAGCAGGTGGGGCTTAAGGGGTGCCACTTAGTCAGAAGTCCTCAGGCCATCTGAAGGTGTGGCCTTGGAAGTATTTCAGGACCCTAGCCTCTCTCTGGTTTCCTATTTGGAAATGCTATCTTCATCTATCACTATGATCCACCATGAGATGATACAAGGGACTTATAAGGACTTTTAGCCAAAATTGTACACTAAATAAATATACTTGCTTCATCTAGTTAGCCTGCCTCAAGTAATTTGCTACAATAATATAAAACTAACAAAGAGCTGAACTCACTCTATAAAACATTGTTTTTACATGTATATTCATTCACATGACAAATTCACTTTTAAAATTAGCTACATTAAGAGATGAATGTCATATATAATAACAGAACACAGAACTGTATTATAATTTAATTATTAAAATATATGAATTATTTATTTTCTTAGTTTTTCATTTAATATTTTCAGGCTGCAGTTCATCATGGGTAGAATTCTAAAGCTGTGGTAAGTAGTCAGAAAGTGGTAGGTATATGTCTCCATTAGCTGCTAAAGGATCTCATAAAAAACAGCAGCTGAAAAATCCAATAAGCTGAGAAACATTGCTGGAGCTGAAAAGATGAAATCAGTTTGTTTTATGCTAAGTAGCAGTGCCTGGGTATCTGGCACTGGACTCAGCTCTTCTAAGAGCCTACTGAATCCTTAAGCTTGCTCAGCAGCACCATCATTTAAGGATCTCAGGAGATTCTGCTGTCCCCTGTGTGTTCACTAAAGACATAGAGAAGGGAACCTCCCTCCACAACCACCACCCAGTCTGGAGACAACCTGAACATTTACAACCTTTGAATGCTTCACTCTTCTTCATCCAGTGACATTCCTGGCCTGCATCTCCCCTTCAGATACTGGACAGTTCTGTAACTAGATCTATAGTGATATAGCAATACAGTATGCTGGTCAGGTTTATTACACCCCTTACAACTTCAACTCAAAAGTTTTCTTAACACACACACACACACACACACACACACACTTAGTATATGATCCATAGCCTTGCCTTAGTTGCATATTAAACAGTTTTCCATCAGTATTATATAAAGGAGCAAGAGGCCTCCATGTAATTTGGATTTTGGCAGGTATCTAATTTCAATCTAATGTCCTGTTAGGAAACTCAGCCAGGAAGTCTATCTGCCAGTCCATTTGGGAACTCGGTTTGTTATCTCCAGTCCATGACAATTCTGCTTTTCCATTCCTTGTTCTAGAATGATAACAGTGTGATTTACACGTATGACTGACAAATGAGATCAATTAAAATGTCGGAAAGTGGCACCTGTCTCAGGATAGGGTTGCACTCACAGGTTCCTTTAGCCTCATTTCCTGCCGTCCCGGAGGCTTGCAGGCACTGTCTGCATGTAGACTAACAATGAGGCAGTGTTTCCTAATGGACATGAACTAAAAGCAAGCCTTATCCTATGGCCTAGATAGATGATTATTTCCTTGACTGGAAACAACAGGTGTATTTTTCAACTCAATTGACACAAATGATTCTTACTTTCATAACGTCCATTACTACAGCTTCTTGAATTGCCCAATTTGTTACAAATTTGCAATATCGGCTGCCTCTGTGGATGAATTAACTAATGAAATAGAAACTATCTTTCATTCGTGTTCATCACAGAATGCCTTTGATCATTATGAGGCAAACTTGATACTTTTCAAAGATCTTAGCCTGTGGAGAAGGAGAACATGATTAGTTACAAATGAAAACTGCCCTGGATACAACAATGAGAATTTTTTCTTTGCACAGAAATGATGTGAAGGAATAAGTAGTAGTGTGGTGAACCCTATGTTAAAATACTATGTTATGAGACCTCGGCATACTTTTCGGTACGCTGGATCACTACTGGAAAGGAGAGGTGAGTGTTGTGGACAGTCCCTTTCACTGACAACAGAGTACATAATAGAAGGTGAAAAGCCATGCTCAAATCTACATCTGTGAGTTAGGAATTGTGTTTATGAAATACACTGTTTTTATTGGAATCCTCAAGATGCCATTTTAATGGAAACCTCTGAAGATCTTCTGTCTCTAGTCCCAAGTGACATAAATTCCCAAATAAGATGACATCAAAGACTGCAGGGAGTTTGCCCAGCAATAAAGTTGTAATTTCATATGTTAAGTGCCAGGCTGCATATAAGTAAGCTGCCCACCCATGCTTGCTCCTGGGGTATTCCACAGTGAATGCCAACTCCCCTTGCACATCCTAAGATAGTGATGTCTTTGATCTATACAAGTGGGTTAGAGCAACCCATGACACAAACACCCAATTTGTCAGTCTTGAAAAATAACAGCATAAATGTTTGTTACATCTTATTCTGTTATAAAAATGTAATTAAAGCCACTCATCCAGATAAGCTGCCAATAGACTCAAATGGGTTCTTTGCTCTGCTAAGGCAGCCAGAGCGCACTCAGCTGTATAGGCTGCAGCTCAAGAGAGATGCTGCTTACGGTTTGAATTTTGATGTGTTAATGTTCAACCAGTTTAGTACTTTTAAAAATAGTTACACAAATTTGCCATTTAATTACCATCAGCCTCCACGTGCAGTACTTATGTCATATCTTAGTCTGCAATAAAGAATAAAACACATCAGAAGGAAATCTAATTACACCTTATCTCGTCTGCCATTTCTTGGTTGTGGTTACAGACTGTAGGATTCGAAATACAAAGTCAAGGCAGCTCTAGTAATTCCTAGCAGGAGGTGGTGTCAACAAAGTTATAGCACAAAGAAAGAAAATGTTCATACATTTAAAATATAGACAACTGATGTTATTCACTAAAAGGACCCTAAAGGCAGGTGGTGAATAGATGTCAGAGATCACAAAGCGGCCTTTACAGGGGGCCTGCCTTTAGTTCTCAGCCACTAAAACAGTCCTCCATCCACAGGTCCAGAGCACACACATGACATACATGCATATATGTAGACCAATGCTCATAAACATAGAAAAAAAATAATTCTTTTTTTCCAAAAAAGATGACAATAATGGTCAAAAAGACTAAGAAATGGAATTTCTGTAGTAGTCCTATCTGTATGAACTTTTAAACATACTCAAGTTCTCCTCCTCAAAATCTGCTAGTTCTGCTAGAAGCATCTAGAAACTTCTTAGTAAACACTGTTGTGTTCCAAGAAACACCATGGGTCAGTAGCATAAAAGGAACCTCAACTGAAGGAATTGGCAGTTTTTCAATATTACAGAGGAAGACTGTTTTAGAGTTAGGGCTCTTTCTGTTTCTGTTCATTCTTGTCCACCTGCCTACACTTTCAGTAACTCACTTAGTCAGCTTGGTATCATTGCTCCTTCCTCTGCCCTTCGAAAATGAGGCACATAGCCATGCATTTGATTTCTATGAACAGGGTTGTCATTAACCTATAAGGCCTGCCAGCATCAGCCACACTAAAAATGTTCACACCATTTTTGGTGAACTGGGGACTTTTCCAGATGACCTTCATAGCTGCCAAACCCCAAGGTTTTGCTTTTGCTGTATGTGATGTCATGTGCCCATTAAGCCACTTTCTTAAAGTTCACAAGACACTATGGAACCATTCAGACAGTACTTCGAGGCACCCGTTAAGCAATGAAATATCTGATAGGAAGAATTATACATGATTATATATGAGGTCATTGTTCTGAATACAGTCTAATGCCAGGCAGTTTATTGTAATGGGCTAAGGCTGTTGGGTTTTGTTTGTTTGTTTATTGTATGTTGTTTTATTTTCTACCTTGCCCTCCACAACTAGACACTGAATATCTTGTGAATATCATTATTGTCTTGTTCACAGTAGAAACCATTTACTCTTTAATGAACTATCATAGAAGGAAGGGAGGGATGGAGGCAGGAGTGAGCAATTAATTCAATAGGACCAATTGGTACTGTAATAATATATTTTATGAAGCCTGGATTAAGAGCAATTTAAAGGGGATATTTTAGAAAATACCGTTGTAAGTGGGAGTGAGCTTTTGTAGTGAAAGTTGAAAATTATAGTAGTGAAGGCCAAAAATTAGCCATAAAACTGTGTGTATGAAATGACTGGGGGCTTAAAGAACAGCGTGACAAAGTAACCCATCCCTAACTATTAATTTCCCCAGAACATAAATATTAGGAATTTAAGGGCAGGGGCGACATTTTCCCTGCCTATTTTCTGAGGTTACTATTCTAACCAGCGAGTGTAGAGTAAGTATTTCCATGTCAGGGTCTATCTGAATACGGAAACGTAGACTAGAAGTTGTATTCTCCAGACATGTTAAGTGTCACATAAGTAATTCTATTAAAATCACCTCCCACCAGACAATTTATCCTGTCTCAGTCACTCCCATGCCTATCAGGAGTGTATTGTACTGAGTTCAACCCCAAAGTTCAGAGTCAGAATGTCACACTCTAGACAGGCTCATTGTGATGGTACTTTTAATGTCAGCTTGCCACAAGTTAGAATCACCGAGCCTCAGGTGAAGAATTACCCTGATTGTCTTGGTGGATGGGGAAAGACTCACCTCAATGTAATGGCACCTTCAGGTAGCAGCCCAGAGTAAAATCCATAGCAGAAGCAAAATCATCATCTCGGGTTCCTTGGGTTTCCCTCTTGCTTCTTGGCTACTGCCATTCTTTCTCTGAAAGTAAAACCAGCATTTCTGATTCCCATCACTGACTAATGACCAGAAGCTCTTCAAGAACATTTGTCAGTTTTGGTGCCAGATTGTGACTTCTGAGACAACCAGCTCTTTGGACTCAGCAAGTACCAGGTTGTCAGTCTTCCACTGCAGAGGACAATTACGAGTCCTTGGACTCTCTGGTGTGAGACAACCATTGCCACTATTTTAACGTAAACTGACATAAAAAAAAATCACACATACACACACATGCACGTGTGCACACACAACCTATGCACACATATACACATTCATAGGCACATGTACACACACAGGCACATGTGTACCCACATGTGCACACATGCACACACATGCATGTGCACACACATGCGTACATATGCTCAAACATGTACACATATACCTCCAAGTACAGAAGCCCAGCGTTTAGAAACTGCCTTAGGCATGCGTCCATCCCACATTCCACACATGGATCTTTCATCCCAGAATAAAATCTTCAATGCCTCTCCATCAAAGGGGAAGTCCAAGAAAGAGACATTGATTAATTTCTCTTCCCCTGTCAGTCCCTTGAAATCTCGGGCTTGGCTTATATCACGAAGACAAAGGGCACCAACAATAAATACTCTATAGTTGTCGTGTACCAGAAGAAAATTATTTTCTTCCCAAGTGGACTAGCGATTATGGTTTGACATCAGTTCATGATGACTAGTAAGGGACAAAGAAAATGATTGTCCAACCAAGGGATCTTGTGTGGCCATCTATAAGGTTAGTTAGAGCTTCAGCACACCCGGAAACCACTCTTCCTCCTGTGAGCTGTTTTCAATTCAGCTGATTAATGTTGTGTGTGCTCTGTTCAGATGCTGCCTTTAAAAGCATTGTTTACCACCACGCTGTAACCAGCATGCCTCCACAGCCCCTATTACCCTTGATAACAGTGCCTCTGAAATTTGGACCTAAAAGAAATAGGTCTGGGATAGGCCTTCTGATGCCTGGTGCTGCCCTGCAGACCTGTTATCACCATCCATAATTTGTTTTCAAGAACAGTGATTTACATTTCAGTTAGATTACACCTTTTAATGCATCTCTGAGGTAAAGTGGCTGCTGAGCGGTCCCAGAGCTCTGTCACATTTCAAAGAATACATCTGAGCCACCATGAAGAGGCCTCCAGCTAAAATTAAAACCCAAAGGGGGACAGTCCTTTTCATGATGCCTTAGTAACCCCTTGTGGGTGACAGGCAAGAGATGGGAGGTGCTGTCTGCCTTGGCTGCCCATTTTGAAGTCCTATGAAACACTCTCTGTCACCAAGAGTTTTCCTGTCCAGCTCAGAATAAAGGGAAATGACAGTGTCCATCAACATCACCCAGAGAGGTTACTTGTAGGTAAAATCTCCTCTCCAGACTGTTCGACATCTGAGAGGGTACAGCCGCCATTGGTGAGTACATGCTATAAAAAAGACCAGAAAGTTAGCAGAGCAAAAGTGATATGAAAACTGGCAATGTTTTGCTATAAATGCATAATCATTCTTATAAACGTGTTTTAAACTAAGTTTAGGTCTATTTATGTGTATGAGTGTCTTCCTGCTTGTATGTATGTGTGGCATGTGCATGCAGTGCCTGTGTAGGTCAGAAGAGGGTGCTGAGTCACCTGCAACTGGCGTTTAGGACAGTTGTAAGCTGTCATGTGGGTACTGGGAACTAAATCAGGGTCTTTTGAGGAAAACAAAACAAAACAAAAAAACCCAGCAAAAACGTTCTTAACCTCTGAGCCAACCTCCAGTCCCTCACTGAGGACTGTCTTACTGTAAATTGACAGAAAGTTTATCCTTGATGTAAAATGATTAAAACCTTTGTTAAATTATGTCTATACTCCTGAGCTTAGCGGAAGAAAGAATTTAAGATCTAAGCTGTAACATCTGACAGGCAAAAATCACTAAGCAACAAAAGAGTCAGGGCACTGGATGGCATCTCTTACTGTATGTAGTGAAATGTGAGAGGAACAAAATAATTGAAAGTTGTAATTTACCATTAAGAGAAAAGAAGATATACATATTTGAAGATACAGAGGATTCATAATAATTACACACACATATACATTCACATACACATTCACACACACATTTACACACACACGTACAGACACACACACCCTAGACCTTTCTCTTGCCTCTTGAATTCTTTCTGCATCTTCTTTTCTTCTCTTAGAGGTCCCTGAGCCCAGAAACAATGTATCTAATGAACACACCCCATTTCAGGCAGAATGTCTTGAGGCTTCTCACTCTGAATAATGTCCGGCTGTGGGTCACAATATTTGTTCTCATTGGCTGGAGGAGGAAGTTCCCCTGATGATGGCTGACCAAGGTACTGATTGATAAGTATAGCAGAATATCATCCATTATGTTACTATATTTTTTGCTTGGTTTTAGAACAGTATTATTTGGTTTTACTCTTCATCTCTGGGGTATCTAGGCTTGGCTGTGCAAGCAGTGTCAGGTATGGATTTTATCACATGGAGTGGGCCTTAAATCAAATCAGATGTTGGTTGGTTGTTCCCACAAGCTTTGTGCCACCACAGCTCTAGTGTAGCATGCATACAGGCCACCACTGTAGACCAGAGTTTGAGGCTTATTTGGTGTTTAAGTTTCTCTTTTGGGAGTGTGCAGAGTACCTTCCCATACCAAAGACACTAAAACCTTTGTCTTGTGTTCTGGCTTTTTGTTGCTTATATGTATGTGAGAGAGAGGTTTGGCATGACCAGAAATACTACCAGAAGCCTTGGAATGGTCACATAGGGCACTCCAGGACCCTCTCATGGTTTGAGTCTTTACTCAGAGGAACACACAAACACACATGCACACACACACACACACACACACACACGCACACATGCACCCACACACACACATGCACACACGCACACACACGCGCACACACGCACACACACGCACACACACGCACACACACACACACACACTGGGGAAATAGAAACTGGTTTCAGGGAGAACAAAGGTATTTGTTTTCAAATAAATAAATATATAAATAAACCCTTTAATCATCATATTTATGCTAGAATTTTTAGACATGAAAATATATTAAGATAAATAAAAATAAAACAACTTTAACAAAAGAGCGAAGAAATACACTTTATCTGAGGACAAAGTCTAAAGGAGGAAAATTACTGTTTCCTAGCAGCAGGAAAGGAAAAACATGCAAAAACTATCCCATGTCTACATGCTAAGCCTATTCACTTCACAACTTTGGTTAATTTCCCCCAAAATACACAAGAAATTTGTATAATTCCCTTTTAAACCAATAGTGGGGGAATCATTAGAATAATGCTATAAGCTAATAAATACCAGAGTCAATCTTCTAAACCAGATTTTGCTGATTTCAGAATTCTCACAGATCCCTTTCTGGCAGAGCTGCTCTCCTAGGGAAGTCAAGGGGGCGTGGCTGTGATGCATCAAACACAAATATACCACATAGTCAGCGCATGTCTGAGCAAGCAATGGTGCACCATGCAGAAGGGCCGCCCTTGGTGCTTTAGTAGTCTCCCTCTCTACCCCAAAGTCAATAAACTCAACATATGCTCAGCATTACTCAAGTCCTAAAGGAGAGAAAAAAAAGTAACTAAGATGAAAAGGTATCAGCGATCTCTGTCTTCAAGAGCTGGCAAATATTTGAGAGATGAAAGAAGCAGCAACTGATCCACAAAATCTAGTTAACTACTAATCCGTACCGTGTTAAAGGTTTCTAGAAAGGAAAACAAAATCAGTGGAGTTTGGGAATAGAGGGAAAGTTGCAGCAGCGAGTGCGAAAGACCCAACCATGTGGCAGAACCTCCCATGGTGCTTTGCTGTAAGCATGCACACTTGTCTGAGTAACAGATGGGTTTAAGAGAGCTGGGGGGCGAACTGAGCCGTGAGATACTCGTTGCCCTCACATGTGTTGTGTGAACCTGTGACACTCTAGAACAAACACTATGTGGTGTGGTATATGCACACCACGGAATTTAGTGTGAGTTCCGAGAAGGAGGACTATTGACAATCCTATCTCTGCAGGACGAGGTTCTTAGATCTGTTACTAACCCGGAGTCTGTTACTAGTTTCCCGTTTCTTCAAAGGCACTGACTTGCTGATCTCCGTATAAGCTGAACCCAGACATGGGTCCTCCTGGGGTACAAAGACTGAAATCGTGGCTGCTGGCAGGAATCCCGGGATGTGCTTACCCTTCATGCCTTTCCAGTTTTACTGCCTCAACTGGCAGGAAGGCCTTTGAGGATGAGAATTCTAGTTTGAATTTATTCAAATGTAAATTCTTTTGTATAAACAGCCAAACCCCTTGAACATGGCATTTTATTAAACTTGTATTCATTTTTTATCCTGCCTTCTGACCTAACGGTGGTTAATTTTAAATAAAATTAATGCATTAAAAAAAATATTGGTCGTTTTCTTTTCGGTGGGCCTTGCAGACTTATCTTGCCCATCTCTTGCCTGATGATGATTTGAGCCTTCTTCCTCCCGGTAGATCCTACCTTGTTTTTCTGACAGTAAACTGTCTCTGAAACAATGCTGAACCCTCTTTTCTCCTATTCTCTAGGGAGCATCATCTAAAATTCGGCCCCATAACTTACTCCTTGCTGGGTTTGTATGTTTGATCCCCACGCAGACATGTTTTCCAACAAGCATTGCCAGACCTTGTGAGCTGGGTCCTGACTCCCTGGAAAGTCGGGACCCATGGCATGGGGAACAACATGCCAAGTGCCTGTGGGCGATGGAGCCCACGTGGCCAGCTAGTCTCTTCTAGTCCTTTTATCTAAAAAGATGGACTTGTACAATAGTGCTGAAGCCAGCCATGGCTCAAACTGTAGACAGGGGTTAAGAACAATCATGGATGCAAAACCAAACACGTAGGTGGTATTGGAGGGATTGTATTTGTAATGATGATAAGGTAACAATAGAGCTGACCAAATCATTTGAAGGTGTTTACGTTTACTTCATGTGTATCTTCTATTTTTCAAGAGTGTGCTTCACGTGTGGTTGAATTTCTGAAATTATGCCAAAGGAAATGTGAAATAATCAGTATTTTTTCTTTCCCATTCTTGTTTGAATAAACTTTATTACACATCGCTTTTGCCCATGACGAGGACATCACAGCTCAGTCGAAAGTGCTCACATGACTTAGATGAAAACGCTGCCATGAAGTTTCCGTTCCTTCTTGTCCTTCCCTCCTGATTTTAAACTCAGCCCCGATTTTCGTTTGGCTGGCATTTGCTCCTTTGACTTTCCCCCATATTCCAGAGATGGTGTATGCTCCAAACACATAACATTATCAACTTTAAGGGCTGCAATTGATTGAATATTTTGACAAATATACCTCCCTAATCCCTGAAGCCATATGGACGTGCAGGATGCCATATGGAATAAAGTACTCTGCTTTACAAGATGATCCAAAAGCATTTTTTTTATTAGTGGTTATTTCCTTGAACTGAAAACTGATTGAATTTTGAATATTCCATCACTGAGGATAGTAATCCTGCTGGCTCTGGGTTTCCAGCAGCATGCTCTGAGATGGGAGTGTACAGCTAAGCAACTGATGGGGGCGAGGGGCACCAAGTTTTTGTTTTTGTTTTTAATATTAGGGGAAAGACTGTGTCAACATTCTTGTGTCCACTGAGATGACCTCATTAGCAAGTGACAGAAAGCCATCAGTTAGCATTCTTGAAAGACCCAGAGGAACGGCATGTCCCGTGTAACCGGAAATCTAAGACACAGCAGTGAAAGCCGGCTAGATCAAACACCCCACTGTGTCACAGGGAACCAACGTTCTTTCTGGCTGTGACTGTCCACACCACTGTCTCAGCTCAATTCTCTTACTAGCAGGCTTCACGTCTGCAAGGTGACTACAGGGAGATGGAGGTGATCTACACATATGACAATGTCTGCAGGAGGCTATAAATCATCCCCTTCAGAGCCTCATCTACAGCCTGTCTCAGATATGATTCGAAAGATACCCTTCATAGCGCATTCTATGCCTTTCATGCTCAGTCCAAAACTAAGCTTGGGGGTGGGGGGGAGAGAGAGAGAGACAGAGAGAGAGAGAGAGAGAGAGGTGAGAGTCAGCTGGGAGCAGGGAAGAGTCAGGTAAGCCCAAACTAAAGACAAAGGCAGAAACTTCAGAATCACACTGGAAAACTGTTAGCCAGAAGGAAAGAGATGAAACAAGTGGAAAGCCCGTCATAGGCTTGAAACCATCTAGTATTTCTTTAGGTTTAGTAAATTGACATGCCCTGAGTAGCTTCAAAAATCCTGCCAAGTGCATTCTTTTACTTGGAGGAAGATCTAGTCCTGTGGGCTATAGTAAGATTTATCACTAAAATCTGAGTCAGCTCAAGCTATGGGTATTTGCTTAAGATGATCTGCTAACATGAATTCTATTTCTTTTTAAATTTTATGTGTATGGGTGTTTGGCCTGCTTGTATATCTTCATACCATGTGAGTGCAATGCTCCAGGAGGCCAGAAAGGGGAGTGGGGTCTTCCAGGAACTGAAATCACAGATGGTTGCAAGCTGCCACCTAGGTAGAGGGAATCACCAAGTGCTTTTATCTGCTGAGTCACCTCTCCAGCCCACAAAACCTACTCCTTAAGAAAGCATCTTTATGGAAGGAGCATCTGTGTCAACTGGCCTGACCCCCCGGGTGCTCCTGGAGACTGGACCACCAACCAAAGAATACACATGGAGGGACCCATGGTGCTGGCAGCATATGTGGCAAAGGTGGGCCTTGTTGTACATCAGTGGGAGGAGCAGCCCTTGGACCTGAGGGTGCTTGATGCCCCAGTGTAGGGAATGCTAGGGAGGAAAGACTGGAGTGGGTGGGTGGGTGCGGGAGTACCCTCATAGAGGCAGGGGAGGGGGGGATGGGATGGGGGTTTCCAAAGGGGATGTAAACAAAGTAATAATAAAAAAGATACGTCTTTATTTTATTTTTTTCTAAATGACTGTAGGGCACTAATTATTCGTTCATCCCTGACCCACTATTGTATTTGTAGTATAGAAGATTTTGGAACATCTCTGAAGTATTAAGGAGCATTGAACATCCACTAGACATGAGGAATGGCGGCATGTTGGGTAGAGGATTAAGATAGGAATGTTCTGATTGCTCAAGATCACACCTAATCAACATGGTGGCCCCCTGAGAAGCAGCAGGGGGGCTTAAGATTTGGAGTCCAGTTCATCTGTGGCAGCTTATTCATTGACTCAGAATGACCTACACCAGCAACACCCTCTACCAGTGGCTAGTGTCCTGAGCATATATGGTGATAGATGGATCCAGAAATAGGTGGTTTTTCTCCTTAGAGTGTTCCATTTGGACATATTAGCAAATTGTTTATTTATTTTTGACAGGAAACCCGAATTTCTTATTCTTGGATACAGAGTGATCTCTGAGACTGAATTTAAGTTTTGAAGATAAATTTATAACAAAAGCATTGGAAAGCTTTAGAGTTTAGCTTTCCACATCTAGAACCCAATTAAATTCCAATTCTTAAATTCTAAAGTAATGTTTTATACTAATGTGCATACATGAGGAAAAAAACACTGTAGTGTTTACAACTTACTTACTTTTGTCTGCTCTTAATTTCTCATTCATCATACCCTACCATTTAAATTATTTTACCCCTCAACACTCTATCAGAATGAACATAATTAAGAAACATATTTTTAAGCACTAGCTTCTGAAATATTCATTACTAACCTGCTGGCTGCTTTTGTCCATTTTCTATATTTATATAATTAATTAAGCTTCTCTCTTCTAATACCTACATTTCAAATAATTTATTAACATTCAGGTTTTGACTTGTCTATCCCTTCCTTCTGCATTTAAAAGAAATAATTTTTCTAATCAGAATCTCTCTCACCTTTTAATTTTCTATGAGAGCTGAGACACTTGATAACAGAGAAAGTCAGAACATTTTCCCAGCTTGTAAGACTAGAAAGTGACAGTACATCTAGAAGTAACTCAAGTCAGGGAACAATACTACACAGCTGTCTCATGATACAGATAAATACACTGTGTAATGTGGTCACTAGGTCACAGGCTTGCATGCAGAGGCAGGGAACAAAACTACACAACTGTCTCATGATACAAATGCATAGGATATGTAATGTAGTCAGTAACTTGTGGCTGGTATGCAGACAGGTTCCTATCAGACCCAAACATCCAGAATTTTCTGCTTATAAATAACATTTGGGCCATCACTTGGGCTGAGGAGGCCCACTCATTAGCTTTTCATAGTTTATTTAATAGAAAGTCTCACAGGATTCTAAGTTGAAAGCTCATTTTGAATCCTGGACTGTCAGAGGGTAAGGCAGCCTTATTTGACAGATGGCAACCACTTAGAGTCAGGACACTCAGCAACTAAGTGAGTTTACCAGTCCATCAAGCCTCCCCAGGACAAGGGAGTCATGGGGCCACAGAGAGGTATTACAACTGCTTTTAGTAACAAAGTATCTGCTTTTAATATTGTCACAAATCAGACACTGAAAGGCAGAGCAGGGCATCACTTTTCAAAGTCTCTACAGACCCAGAATCTTCCTTAAATAGGAATGATACTACAGAAAAGTCTTTTCATGCATATTTATTTTGAAAAATATTTCTAATTGATCAACTAAGATAGATCAAAACTGAAAGTGACCCTGGTGCTGCTAAAGCAACACTGATTCCCTGAGAAGCAGTTTCCCTGTGTGGAAGGCTTTCATGACCATGTGCTGGTTCTTGGGGACTGTGCTGTAAAAATCTCATTTATGAGGAGTCATTGGAGACAAGCAGAAGAAGACTGTTGGAAGCTACAGAGGTTCTTTTAAAATCTCAGAGAAATGAAACCAACCTGATTAGATAACTTTTTGCTGTATCTACTATGCCTCAAAAGAAAACCAATACCAAAAGCCAATCAACCAACCAGATAAACAAAAACAACAACAAAAAAACAACTTTGCATATGGCTGACCTGCAACTCATTGGCAGAGTACTTGTCTCATGTTGTAAGGCCCTTGGTTCCACCCACAGTATTACCACAGGTGCTGACACTTAAAAGAAATTATATACTTCTGCAAGTGTTTAGTTGGAGTTTTAGTTCTTGTCTCTAATTGCAGGCAGGTATTCCAGCCGGAACAGGCAAAAACTAGAAATTACAGCAAATATTGAAAAGTACCAGAAAGTGAAGCAGTTTGGTATGAGGTGAAATGCAGGGTGTGGGTGCTTGGATTTGCATTTTGTTGTTATTTGTTTGGATGTTTTCATACAAACTAAGCTCCAGTCCTGTGGCTGGCCTTCAGAGTTGGTGACAAAGTCATGGCCTTAGAGCAAAATCTTCTGTAGCTAAAAGGAATAAGACATTACAATACCAACAAAAGGCTTTTCCCCAAACAAGAAGTTAAGAACACAGAGTCCCAAAGTCTGAATAGGAGAAGTGAGGAAAGCCTGTTGGTGCTAAAAGCCTGTGTGACATAAAGGTGTATTTGAATGGATTGCTTCATGACAGAGACACAAACCCAGACTCAAAAGTAGCTGTGAAGCTTGAAAGTCTTTTTGGAGCCCACAGTGAGTCTCAGTGAGAAGGGTGGCTGAGAGAATGTTTCTGCAGGGTGGAATGACCATGCAGGGGATATAACTGTGGCTCATGAGAGCCAGAGAAAAGAGCATCTCTGGGGTTTGCAGTCCAATGTGGTCTACATAAGAGTTCTAGGGCAGCCTGGTTACCCAGTGGAGCCCTCTCTCAATACATAAGTAAGTAAGCATTGCTGAAAGAAGAAGAAAGAAGAAAAAGAGGAAGAAATCCATTTCTATCCAGTAATAGTAGCAGTAGGAGTAGGAGTAAGAAGTAGAAGTGTTGGTGACACAGAGACTGACAAGTCCCAAATCAAGATTCTTTCTTTCATTGCCTGTATTCTGTTGGTGATGCTTATGTCTGCATCTGGCTTCCCTGGTGTTGGCTGGATGATTCTGATGGAAGCAGTACTTCTTAAAAAGAGGAGGGAAAGCTGTGGACCAGACAATGGACAGATACCACTCTGCAGACTGTGTCAATTGGCAGACCCTGCAAGCTGTGTCCTAGTCAGATCCCACTGGGATGGTGGGCAGATCTGACTGAGATGTGGTTGGTCCAGTGGGGTTCCAAGCTGGTTAGTTTTGAGACCCCAAATATTTCCATGGGGCAGCATGACTGTCTTGGGGTCCTGAAAGTCTCATCCAGACTGAAGAGTGATTCCAGAGCTAGACAACGGAGTGTTGAACTTGTTTATTCATCAGTGTTAATTATACACAAAGCATGGGTATATGACATTTACCCTACTGAATACCATAAATCCATAAAATTTATGGTCATGGCTCTGGTCTTTTAAATATATTTAGTCATGTTGCTGTGATCTAAATGTTTTATGGCACTTACACTAAACTCTGTATACATACTATATATATATCATATATATATATATATATATATATCATATATATATACATAAATTATAACCATAATATATATGGTTTTTCAAGACAGTGTTTCTCTCTGTATCCCTGGCTGTCCTGGGACTTGCTGTGTAGACCAAGCTGGCCTTGAACTCAGAGACTCACCTGCCTATACCTCCAACTACTAAGCAATTTTGTTGTATCTTATGTGTCCTAAAATCTGAGACAATAGTTTTATTAAGTGTCTAATTCTAGACATAATTATAGATGTTGAATTCCAGATTGCTAAAGGAATTGTTAGGACAGCCAAGGAAGGTTAAGTACCTCAATCTTCATGATTCTTAATCTGAATAATGGATTTCAAAGTGTCTTAAAGTTCTATTTGCTGTGAAGAGACACCATGACCAAGGCAACTCTCAGAAAACATTTAATTGGGGCTGGCTTACAGTTTCAGAGGTTCAGTCGGTTATCATCATGGTGGGAAGCATGGTAGCACCCAGGCAGACGTGGTGCTGGAGGAGCCGAGAGCTCTACATCATGATCTGAAAGCAGTCACAGGGAGACTCTCTTCTGCAGGCATCAAGAAAGGGCTCTTTTCCGCCATGAGTGGAGCTTGCACATAGGACCTCAAAAGCCATAGTAACACATAGCTATACCTCCTCCAATTAGGCCACACCTCCTAATAGTGCCACTTCCCATCTGGGAAGAATATTCAAACCACCACACAAAATAAATTCAAGACGACAACGTATCAACAAATGGGTAGAAAGTTGGATATTCCTGTTGGTCCATGATTTCATGTTACTTAGAAATGGTGAACATTTTAGGAAACAGGGTTCATTAGAAAGTACTTAAGTGACTGGATGTTTAAGCTCTTGAGAAATTATGGGACCAAGTTTCTTCCTCATTGTTGTCTGGTTTGTGAAGTGGGCAGTTTGCTGGATTGTGCACTCCTGCCATGACATCCCACCTTAACTAACAGAGACCCCTGCCGTGAGGACACTCAATCATAGACCAAACCTTCAAATCTATGAATGCAAAAAAAAAAAAGACCATTTTGTAAGTTAATGATATCAGGCATATTATTATGGAGATTCATATATTAAATTCACTAGTGATTATCTCTGAGTTATGTATAATGTACCTGTGCCACATTAAGTAGATAAATGCAAGCATTTTCCCTTGGAGTCATTTAACAAAGAGAGTCCAGACTTGAGTCCTCTACTTCTTGCTCCCAGTGTCGTCTTTGCTCTGTCTGTCTGTTATAGGAGTCTGAATTTTACCTTCTCTATTTGTGTCCTTAACAAAAGGCTTTGCTTTCTATTGAACAGCACGAGGGATTAAGTCACTATCTCCAACTGATCCTAACTGACCCATATGGCAGATAGTATTACAAACATCTTTGTTTATCCATCAATATCCAAATATTGTATTCAATACTTGTGGTAGAATTTCATTTTAGAAAGTTGATTTTAGCTTCTACCTTTGCTGCTTTCAGCAAATGATACAATTTCTTTGTTCTGGGTCAGAGACATGAAAGAGCATTTAATTTGAGATCACAGCTATGGTTATCTTAGGTTGTAAAAGTTGATTACAAAGTAAATCCGAGGCAATTAAGGTTGACTGCTACACTGTTCT
>JADRCH010000031.1:17622033-17677033 GCA_019843965.1 Rhynchomys soricoides | reverse complement strand
TTTCCATTTCACCAGATTTCAATCAGGATAATCTTTATCCAAAGAAAACAGAAAATTGATTTCATATATACATACATATATACATATGATTTTATATATATATATATATATATATATATATATATATATCACTTGTTCTCTGTTTGTTCCTAGCCTTTGCTATATGTAATGTTATATCTTATGATAGCTATTATGTTATATTATATATTTTTCCCCAAAAGCTAGGAACTCACAGAAGACAAGTGATAAAAAAAAAAAAAAGTAACAAAATTGCAACTATATTTCCCTTTCAGTTACATGATATTTATGTTGGACTAACATGTTTCAGTCCCCAACTTAAAAATATGAAGAAAGTTTCCTATACTAGAATCTGGAACGATTAGGGTAATTACACACAATATTGGTTTTTCAGGCAAAACAGAGGTTTTATTCAGTATTGTGATGTTGTCTATTTATTTCAAAACATCACAAGCTTAAGCCATGTGCCTTTGAAAACAGAGCCCTGCCTGGCTGTGCTCATTTATACTAAACATTACACTATTAACAGGCAACTATAATGAAATGGGGAAGATTGAAACTTTCCTATCATGTTACTTTCCATTTTCAGAGCTTCAGTGGGAGCCATCATTTATTTAATGTTTTAAAGGTTTGAAAATGTTTTATTAGCCTCATTATAAGTGACTAAAATGTGAACATTGATGAAGGTATTCCAATAGGGTCTTTCCAATCTCCTAAGTTTTGTTTTAAATGCTGTTTACAAGGTATTTATGTGCATTCTGCAATGTTAACCATGTATGAGAAATTACAGCCTAAGGGGTGGGCTGATCTCACCAGATTACTGCTGATGGTCCAATAACACATCCAAGGTGAGTCAGCTTGGTAGAAGGTGATTTAGCAACCACCCACCACCTGGCTCTTTTAGGAACTTGGTCAGCTGTCACCCTCTCTATAAGGTCTATAATGGGGTTAGGTGCTGGGATGAGGAGCTAGGCTTAGAACCAGATGGCATTTAAGCAGTCCTGTGGCTGCCCAGGGACAGCACCGAATGTTTTCTCCAAGCAGGAGAGTAGAAATGTGCAATTATGGGGCTTTACTAGAGTACTGTGTCCCTGTTCTTTAAAAGTTGTATTTATTTTTATTTTATGATTGTAAGTACTTGCGTCCTGCCTTTCTTGTGCATGTGTTTGTGCATTATGTGTGTGCAGTGCCCGAGAAGGCCAGAAGATGGCATCAGATCCAGAGTAGCTGGAGTTATACAAGGTTGTAAGAGACCTTGTAGGTGCTGGGAATTGAACCCATCCACTACAAGGGCAGTGAGTACTGTTAACTGCTGAGCCATTCTTTAGTGGCCCTTCTAACATTCTTAAACTATACACGAACACCTCAATTTTTGAAGAACTAAACTGGCTTGCATAGATAGCTCAGCAGTTCCTAGTTTGACAGAATCTTAGGTGCCGTTTATCTTAGCCATTAATCATAAGGTGCTCATTTCATACCTTGAGCTAAGTTAGAACATCAGTTCTAAAGGGGGCTGAAAAGCAAGCACAGTGAAGGGAAAAACAAGACAACGGGATTAAGATCTGACTATAAACAACCACTTGGAAAATATCGATTTCCATTTTAAAAATGAATTAAGCATCAAGCACTTTACCAAGAAGGAACCTGGTCTGAAGGAAAAAAAAATTCATTCATTCCACAGGACAAGAATTCATGTGGTGAGAAGGGACATCTTTCCTATGTTGAGCGGATGACCAACATCATTCTGGCACGGAAAGTCTCTGGATGTCTGTGCAAACAGCAAGGCACTGTAAAAATGTAGTGATTTACTGAGGCTTAGCCGTGCTTAACAGTCTGCAGAAAGCTTTAATCTTTTGCATCAGTTTGGAATTAATAAACTGGGCCAAGTTCCCTTTCCACATATGCAAAGAGAGAGATACAACCTTCTCGTCCCAGCTCTGCTAATGCCACAGCCACAGTCATTAGCAGGAGGGATTCTGGGCAGTGACTGTTGGATTGGCTCGAGGCTTGTATTAACTGGGAAGCTTGTGAATGGATTGTTTGGTTTTATTCTCTAATCCTTGAGCCATTTCATTCATGAATATGTTGTTAATTCCAGAAAACCAAGTTTTACTCTTAAGAGCTGAGGTATCACAGAGATCAGAAGGGCTGTGTCTGGCAGCCTTTGTCTCTCTCTCCAACACAGACTATGAAAGCCGATGTGTATCCCTGTGGTTGAGGACTTAGAAAAATGGCACACCTCCAGCCACTCTTCTTCCTGGTTCAACTGCTTATGCGTTGGTGTCTATGTGTTGGAAAACCGTTCATCGTCATGGAAAGTCTTTTTCTACAATGTCGTATTTACAACCAGCATGTTGTTTACACTTTAGAAAATCCTTTGGAATCATATCACACATTTCAGAGGAAAAAAACTCATGCCATTTTTTTTTTTCAAAATTTCCAAGAAAAAAAATAATAACAAAAGAGATGAGGGTCGGGAAGAAAAAGAAAGAGTCTAGGGCTACAAATAGTTTCCTAGGAGTCAGTATACAAAGAAACGGAGGGGGTGAGGTGTAAACACTGAGTCAAAAATTGATTCTGGGATGGGTATAATGAATTAACAAGAGCAAGAAGAGCGGCTAAGCCAAGCAGCCTCCTCCACGCAGGAGACTCTTGCCAATGAATTCTGTAAGAGCCTCTACAGCAAGAAAGAAGACTTAAATGCCCACCAGGAATTAGATAGAGTAAATCACTTGTTTATCGATGTTAAAAGAAAGAGGGGAAAGAAAGAAACAAAGAAATGAAAGAAAGAAAGACACAAAGAAAGAAACAAACTAACTAACGAGAGAGAGAGAGAGAGAGAGAGAGAGAGAGAGAGAGAGAAAGAGAATGAGAATGAAAGAAAGAATTAATGGACAAAAGGAAGAAAGAAAGAAAACAGCATGTTTCATGCACACAGACCCTCAACCCAGTGCCAACTGTGTTTAAACTATTCCTCTTAAATTAATACCGTGCCTGCTTGGATTCTGCAGATCAAACAAATCTATCGGGAGATAACTGTGTCCTAATCTATCTGTAGTCAACTCAGAGGTATTTGGGAAAGTGGACTTAGTGTCCTATAGAATAGCTTTCCCTAATATCGCTGGTTCCAAGAATCCCAGACTAGACAATTCCCATTTAAAGGGGGACCTTGAGTCAAGGGTTGTGCTCCATGTCCAATTTTCTAACACGAGAGTCCTCTCTCCTTTTCTGCTCTTTCCTTAAAACCAAATACAGAAAGCTATCTGGACGCTTAGGTGCTACTGCATTTCTGTTGTGAGCACTTCGCTCTGAAGCATCTCAGTGGCGTTTACAATCAACAAGGTTATTTATGATTTCCCTTGCTGTTTCCTCTTTTATTTTTTGCAGTATTTGGCAACAGGCAACTGGCAAACCATTCTCTCTTCAGCATATCTCTCCTCCCCTGATTAGCACATTTTTGCCAATAAAACAAGCAGAAATTAGTGTTAATATTCGGCATGTTTCTGCTCCATCAGCAAAAGACTGTGAAGCAGGGAACGTTGCACAAACAGTGCTCAATAGCACAGGATGCAACATACTAACTTTAGGGCAGACATAGCTTTAGAATAATGTTTTGAAAAGCAGCCCCTGTAAATATAAGGTGGTGTGGCACCATATGGAGACTGGCTTTCTGACATATGGCTTGAATTAACAAGTTTAAAACTGTTAGGATCAGTTTTTCTTTCACTGAAGGCAAAAACCACAGGATTCAGCAGAGAAATATGCTCATCATTGATACAAAGGCCCACAGAATGCGGGGCCTCTTGGGCTAGAATCTTTTTGTTGCAGTAAGCACAAGTTACCAATAGTGAGACATGTCTTAACACGACAAGGAAACAGAAAGCTGCCAGTGCTTAAAGTCTTGCTTCAAGGAGCACCTATGTGGGCCCACATCGCACTCACTAGAAAAGGGCACTTCCTTTTTGAAAGTGGTTTTTGAATTATGATTATTGCCTTCTCAACATAAATTGTTGTTCCCAGGTTGGCATAAAAGAGGTTCAAAAAGACAAATTTGAGTGACAGATGGTAACGTCTTCGGGCTCCGTGTCTTCTGATGTTTCCTAATTGAACCTTTGCAGGGTGAATTGAGCAGGAAGCATTCAAAGATCCAGGGCCTGTATTGCACAAACATTGTTGCATCTCATCAAAACCGTCTTTGAAGTGTAGCACTTGTGGACCACCTGTAGCTTTGAAATTTAAAGTCCCATAAAGGCTTTCCCCGATACTGAACAGGAGAGCACACAGCCGCAATATGCTTCTGGACAAAATAGAAGACGAATAGCAAGATGTGTATCCTTTTTCATTGCTCTTTCATTTCAACAAACAGAGCTCTGTAAAGTAGCAAAGACAAGCCTCTCTGCACCCAGACACCCGCTGGGCTCTTTTCCATTACTGGAGGCATGTTTCTTTAGAGCTCAGCATTTTACCTATAATTATTCCAGGTCAGAAATCTCCCTTGGCTGTATTATTGGGCCTGCCCTGCTAATCTTACTTGACGTTTCCTCTCTGTATATTGCTGCGGAAAGATGGCTATACGTTCGTTCTATCATATATGGAATATGGTATAGAATGTTTCCGTCTTTGGAATTTGGCAATACACTTTTCACCCAGAAATTGATCTTAGTGGCATGTCCGATGCATGTGTGGTCAGAAAGGTAAAGTTCTTCCAAGGGATGCTTTCTCCTTACTGGTGAAAACAGCATTGCAATACATGTGAAGATGGCAAATTGCACCCTGTACAGGGGCATTGCCACAGCGCAAGCCATAGGGAAGTTCTGCAGATAACAGGTCTTCTACCCATTATAGAGGTGGAAAAACAAAATCAAAATAAATAAATAAAAGTCTCAAAGGTCACAGTAATTAAACTATAAACAAGTAAATAACAACCAGTACTCAGCCAAAGGAACAACTCTAAACTTGGGCCAAGATCAGATCCTGCCTCTTGTCCGTGCCATGGGCCATGTTCCTTCCTGAATGTGGGCCTCTCCAGCCACCATACTTGCCACATGGCCTTCATCTGCAGTAGGAGGGGCATCCATGCAAGAACGGAGGACATTGGTCCTCGGACCATCCGGAATGTTTGATTGTCATTGGGCTGTAGGATGCAGCAACAAAAGGAGATCTTGAAAGGTTGTAGAGGCTGCATGGTCTCATGCTCCCACGAAAACTTTGGGTCTCCATTCACCAAGTCCTGAGCTATATTTAAAAGGTATGTTTTCACAGGATCGGGTCTCCTGCTGTAGCGCACAGGTCAGCCTTTCCGCGACTGTTTGAGCCAATACTGCTACAACATGGACACTCTCTCACTTCAGGTCAGCTGAGCCTGACCACAACAGTGTTCTTTCCTAAATGCTCTGAGATGGATGAAACTTTCCACGGATTGGTAATGATTGCTATTCTTTCTAAGCATTTGATTTGTAATCAAGTCTCTCTCTCTCTCTCTTTCTCTCTCCCTCCCTCCCCCCCCCCTTTTAACCTAACTGGCCAAATTTCATTTAATTGGTCATTTTAAAAGATCCAGAGAGAAGCACAGAGCAAAGAGTTTATCTCTGAGACCATCTGGTTCCTTTTGGCCGTGGAATCAGTGAGCACGTGGAAGCTCATAAAGGTTCGTGATCTGCAAAAAATCATCCAAACACAGAAGCCAGGTTTCCTGTCTCCACCCACTATTCCAAGGCTTTGGAATCAAACTGCAGTGTCTTAAAAGTTATCGGCCAAAATGAAGCAAACACAAGCTTGGGGCATCTCAACACGTGATCCTCTCTTCCACGTTTTATTTGCTACCTGACCTTTCACATACTATTTAATATTCATCTTCCCCCCCCCCAGGGGGGGCATGTGGGTGTCAGTGTACTAGCAAATGCTTAATAACCAATTCCTGGATGTGAGAGTTAGCAAGGAGAGAATTTGCTAACTGCTCTGTTATAAATTGTGTGTTAGTGAAGAAGAGGCGCAAAGGTTATAAGAGACAGAAAAACAGGGAGTTTGCTGTGAGATTGCATCTCCCAGTAACATCAGACACTCATGAGTTCTCACCAGTGTGACTGACTCCTTGAGTTGAACAGGATAACAACAGTGGACAGGCCAAAGTAGATGGGGAACAGCTCAGGAGGCTTAAGCCTGCACAAAGAACCACAGGCAACTAAGCAATGCTGAAATTAGGAGAAACAGGCTTCTCCAGAGACGAGACGACCAACTGGTTCATCCAATACCAGATGGCTAGCTTTGAAAATATATACATATATGTAACATTATACAGGCTGAGCGGGTTGTACTTGTGTGTATGTGTGTGTGCACATATTTGTACGTACTAACAATTATTGAAAGCATAAGCCTTAAATTTGGAAGAGAAAAGAATGGTATGTGGAGGGGTTTAGACGGTAGAAAGAGGAGTGGAAAACTGATATCGTTTTTCAAAAAATAATAATTTCAAAATATGCCATTAACCAGATTAAATAATAACTAGGGAGGAGTAGATGTAGCTACCTACTGAGGGTCATAATTTGGCTTCAAGAGGGCTCTAGCACACTCAGGAGACCAGCCTTCCTATCTGCCTTGGACTCTGGTAGATTCCCCAACAGTGCTTTGCTTTCCTGTGTGTTTTTGATACAGTGTCTCACACTTTAGCTTACAATTCATGCTGTAGCCCAGTCTGATCTTATACTTTGTAAATCTTTTGCCTCTGGCTCCAACTTTTGGGATTATAAATGGGAGCTACCCTGAACCTGGCCCCAAGAGGTCCATGTCCTAAAACTTGGGGTACCAAGGATGTACATACATAGGTGGGTCTTTCAAAGATGAAAGCTAATGAAATGTCTTTAGGTCATTAAGAAGTATCAACGAATGGAACTCTGGTGGACAAGCCTCTTGCCTTATTATTTTCAAAAATGTATTATTATTTATTTTATGTGTATAGGTTTTTCCTATATTTATTCCTGAGCATCTTGTGCTCTTATGGTACTCTCAGAGGCAAGATTAAGACATCCGATCCCATGGAACTGGAGTTGTAAACAGTTCTGAGTCACCAAGTTGGTACTGGGAATTGAACCTGGGTCCTCTGGAAGAGCAGCAAGCAGTCTCAACCACTGAGCCATCTGTCCAGCCCCTCTTACCTTGTTTGTCTGGCTTCCAGATGGTAAAGAAGTGGTTTTCTTACAGTGCATCCCTGCTGTGCTGTGCAGCTTCACCACAGACATGAAACAAAGAAGCCAGTCAACCGTAGACTAGAAACTCCCAAACCACAAGCCAGTACGAAACTTTTGTCTTTCTAAATGAATTTCTTCAGTTGTTTTATTATAGTAAAAGAGTAATATAGAACAGGGGATCCCACATATTAACTGTTCAAACATATCTGCGGAACTAGTAACAAGCACCTGTTTTCTGAACATTGCTAGGGCTCAGCTTTCCCCACTTCTGCTCAACCCGCCAAGCCTAGGCGGATGAGGGGTATTCATTTACTTGGTTTGCCTCTCTCTGATTGATGAACACTGCCAAATTTTGTTACAACTTAAACTTGAGTTGGAAGAAAGCATAAAGGATTTGTCAAGTAAAAATTTAACTGCATATTAAAAAGTAAGAAACCTGAACGATCATAATGAGACTGGGGTTTGGGAACACCTTGAGAACAGTATGACTCTTTTTATTTTTTTAACAACTGGATGACATCATCCAGTCTCAGGACATATTGTTTAGCAAGCAAGATCACAACCTTTCACTCAGTGTGTCCTCATCCAGAAGCTGTTCGTAGACAGTCTGTAAGCTCTAACTAAGGATTCAGGAGTTTGGAGGACCAGAGTCTCTGTCGCAGGTCAGTGGAACTCCTTATGATCAGAGCTTCAGGGCTTGATAATGAGAAAAGGAAATCCCAGCTCTGCTCTGACAATTATGTAAGGAGCACAAGCCAAAACCAAATATGGGATGGCTTTATTCTGCCATAGACTTTAAAAACATTTTCATCTGAAAAATATTTTGTAGAAAACATGGCTCTGTGAAGAACACACGGCTTCATTTGATGAACTTGAAGTCAAAATAGCCAGGGACATGTGAAGGAAGACAGGGAACAGAGAATGGGACAATAAAACTGAATGCCATCTTGTGTTGCAGAAGAGAGATGCATCTTCAAATGCTCAGTGGTTTTCTTTAATTAAAAGCAAAACAGGACACCAATTTCGATATTTTGGGTAGAGGGTCCCTGAAAAATGTCCCAAGAGCTGAGAGAAATTCTACAGACTCCACACATAGATATATGCATTTGCTCATGTGTTCCTTATGAAGTGATTAAGGCAGATTAGACGTTGGAGACCTTTCTCTGTATAGCATGTTGTGTAACTCACATGAAATTTCACAGGAATAATGAAACTCAAGGAGACATTTAACGAAAGGAATCTGAAAGCTGGTGCAGACAAAACAGAAACTGTCAACGAGAAAGTCTACACATAAGGGATTTCAGAGAACATACCTTTCGGAAATTCCTACATTTGGAAATTTCGTTTGGGGAAGCATGTGAGGGGAAAAAGAATTTTAACTGTGAAAAAGTCTTGTGAAGCACAGATCCTTCAAGGAGAGGCTTTCTTCTAGGGTGCAATCAGTATTTGGGTGAGCAAACCGTTTGGACACAGTGTACTGGGCAGATGTCTGTGTTACCACCGTCTCCTCTACAACACACTCAACGGGCTCACTACATGCAGCCTTACGAGCACCAAAGGAAATTATGAGTGGACTTGGAAACTTGGTACAATGATTCACTGTTGCAGGGACAAAGGAACAGTTGGATGGCTTAGGAGAAACATGTATTGTCCAACTCCATCACAACTAAAACAGCGGTTGACATAAACCACAGTAAGACCATCTTATCTTGTTCTGGGTCTGCAAACAGCCCCCTTAGGCTGCCTGATCTGTGTCCTAAAGAAAATCAGATTCTGATATTTTCTTTCTCCATATGAATATTTTAGTCAAATTCTAACGTGTACTGGCCTGTTCAGTAAAGAAGATAGGAATAAAAAATGGAGGGAAGTCTATATCTCCACCTTCTTCATACAAAGCTGGCTTACAGCCACCTGGTGCTTCCCATTCAGCATGAGACACACTGTTTTGCGAAGTTTGTACCCTATCTCCAGAACCAGTCACCACGGACACATTGACAGGACTGTATAAGGCCAGAAGCAACCCAACTAGCCTCAGAACCGATTTGTTCAGTGTGCTCAATGGTATTTTAAGCAGGAAGATGAATTTATGGTTGATTTTTAAGGTATAGATTACCAGGGCACCTGAGCACACAAAAGGTGTTCATTAGCCAGGCACAGAGACTGAATTTAATTCCAAGAATTTTGACCCCCCTCCTTCCCTGCCCATGTCTAGGAAGCCTGAACACACACACACACACACACACACACACACAGGCGCACACTCGTGTGTGTGTGTGTGTGTGTGTGTGTGTGTGTGTGTGTGCGCGCGGTGTGATGCTTTAAATAAGAGAGGTATCTAAAATCCTGCCACCTCTTTGGTGAGTGTCATAGATTGTTAAGAGAGGTAGCCTAGAGGGCCATTTATCCATGTGCTTCCTTCCTCCCCCTTTCCTGCCTGATCAATTTTATCATTCTGGAAAGGTTTAATTAAAGAAGTTTTGAACCAAAAATATGCAGTCTAGCCCTAAAAAGGGCGGGCATATTTCACCTCAAAATAAAGGAGCTTTCAAAACTCAGGTGGAGTGCTCTCTCCTGGCCTCTCTTGCTCGCTCTCCCCTCCCTCCATGGCTCTCCTCATCCCTCCCTCTCCAACTCCTTGTCTCTCCCCCCTCTTCCTTTCTGTGTGTCTCTCCTCTTCCCAGTCTGTCTCAGGCAAACAGCTATATTGATAGTGAGTTCCTAACCACATCATTTTGCTAACAGTCACACGGCTATATTTAAATGCAAGGCACTGCTGCCTCAAATTCTACAGTATCTTTATAATCTTGTGTTTAAATACTTGCATTTGTAGATCATCTTTGATTCCAGATAGGGGATTATGACCAGACAGAGCCTGCTGCCATCTAGTCACCCTCCCCCAACCTCCAGGAGGCTCTGGGTAGATCCCATCTGACCCTTGCCCCTGGGGAAAACTGCCCCAAGCCTGAGCTCAAACTTAGCTTTTGAGCTCACAAGTGAGTTGATTTCAGAGCATGTTGCTCTTTTTAACTGGATACGTAAAATATGTATGTATGTGGGGGGGGGGGGGTCAAGACCGGCTGGCCCAGGGAGTTTCCAACCACTGTCTGGTTTTTAGTGTCCACAAAGACCTCCTCCCTGCCCCCAAGCACACATCCATTCACTGGAGCTGATTATGCAAATATATACTAACTAGGCTTAGTTTCCTCCCTAGACTTCCTTCCCACTCCTGCGTGCTAGCATGGGTGCTGACAGTGTTTTGGAAGAGTTACTAAATAGCTGGAAGCCTTTCTGAATATATCTATCCTGGCCTGTCAAAGCTAGAACAGTAACGGTCCATCTGGGCCTGCAAGACAATTCCCATGGTGTAAAACACTCCTTCAGTTCTCTCCTACCATAGACAACCAGCTGGCACTACAGTGAGACAGCCAAATCCACTGTGCCTAGACCTGGCCTGCAAGCTTCCCAGTGGCCTGGGATGACCCTGAGCCCAGTCTCCAGAACAGTGAGTGGAAGTGTCCCTGGAGCAAAGGCAACTGATAGGGTGCCTCTGTAGTCATCTAGGCTGGAAGGGGTGACTTATTGCCGGGTATTCTAAGCAATTTAAAAACTGCTTTAAAAAATAAAAAAGTCTGTTATTTTTTTCTTTCTTTCTTTCAACTTTCTGGCTATTAAGCCCAGGAAAGTATTTTGAGCGGAAAAAAGCCTGAAATTTCCCCGCAACCAAATGCCTCACTTTCCAAATGTCTATCTTAACCAGAAGCCCTATCTGGCACTTACGTGTTGTGTGACTCTGTAGACCATTATAAAATTCAAACAGCATTTGAATGTGGATGTGGAGACAGGTGGAGGAAGTTGTTTGTTGCCCGGGAGAGTCCTGGGATTCTGCAAACCTATTCTTTCTAAAAAACAGTCTGTGACTGCTTCAGTCCCAGGCTGTACAGAGGCAGTCCTGTGCCACACATAACGCTCTAGTGGCTGACAGGACTAGCTGTCCCCTCTTGCTTCCGCAAGATTGTACCAACATCATAGGTATTTGGTTTGTATACTCAACGGTGTTAGCACAATAACAAAACTACCTAGTACAGCATTCCTCAGAGCATATTCCCATTGCTCCGTGATCCATGACTGAATTCACAAGCCAGGAGGATGAAGTGACCCACTCCTTCCCCAGACATCCTGACCCATTCTGTGTCTTCTAGGTAAGATGAGCCTAAACTACCCTACCTTGCTGGGAGGGTAGTTTAGGCTCAATGCTTAGTAAGAAGTCACAAAGGACACAGCGATCACCTGACACTGGAAACCATCAGGCTCCATGCTTGGTTGTCATCCTTGGATTTAAGATCATGACCTGGGAAAGCAGAAAGAGCATGAAGCTGAAGCCTGAAGACAGGTGGAGCATCACATCACATCATCCATGGGTCAAATCAATCGAGAAGAACAAAAACAAAGAAAGAAAGGAACAATGAGAGAGTCTGTTCAGGTGAGAGTTAAAAAGAGTGAGAAAAGTTGCGTTCATGATCCAAGGAAATCAGCTGTAATATCCAAGAAGAAGAGAATTCAGAAGGACCTTAAATGGCAGATGCAAAGCTCATGCCTTCAATAACCTACACTAACACAGATGCTCTCTCTCTCTCTCTCTCTCTCTCTCTCTCTCTTTCTCTCTGTCTCCATCTCTGTCTCTCATTCTCTATCTTTGTCTCCTTCTCTCTGTCTCTCTCTGTGTCTCTCACTCTCTGTCTCTCTCTGTCTCTGTCTGTCTCTCTCTCTGTCTCTCATTCTCTTTGTCTCTGTCTGTCTGTCTGTCTGTCTCTCTCTCTGTCTCTCATTCTCTTTGTCTCTGTCTGTCTGTCTGTCTCTCTCTCTCTCTCTCTCTCCTACAGCCTCTGATTTTTAATCAGGGCCATGCAGAGTTGGCATATCACAAGAAATCAACCATAGAATGTCCTGGCAAGGCCTTGGCTCTATTGTTGTCAGTGTCTAGGAAGCCTCTGGCTAATGTTCCAGGACCAGGTGTCTAAGAAGGTGGATAGGACTTGGTCTCCATGGCCTCTAGATTGGCAAGCTTCTGATAATCTTACTAGTGCTAGGAGAAAAACAAAATGCCCAAACATTACACACTAGTTTCTTCATAAGCTTGGCAAACTTGGATATGACTTTGTCCTTTTAGTGGCTAATACAAATCCACCACCACTGACAAATAAGACAGATTCATCATGCTCAAGGAGAGTCTAACTCACGCATTGTCAGGGGCGGAGGGAGAAACAGCTGGGTTTGCCTCTGCACTGTGGCTATATCTCTACCCTAGCAAGATGTGGTTGAGGTTGACCGAGTCCATGAATCATCCCTTCTCATTTTAGTGATGAGACCCGATGGAGAGTTGGGATTGGTTCACTCAAGTTGTGTTGCCAAGGTCTCTAAACTATGACATCCCTAGTTGGTATTAGCAGTCAACTCTGCTCATTCACACACAGTCTAGAAAACTCCTCCTTTGTTCCCATTCATTCATTCATTCATTTTAGCCCCCACACAATCCTTCCTCCCCTCCCCACCTCCCCACTTCCCTTCTTCCGTGAGCAGGAGGGTATCTCCCCTCACCCTGGCCCATCAAGTCTTTGAAGGGTTAGGCACATCCTCTCCCACTGAGGCCAGACAAGGCAGCCCAGTTAATGGAAGGGATTCCACAGACAGGCAACAGCTTTAGGGGTAGCCCCCGTTCCAGTTGTTGGGAGACCCACATGAAGACCAAGATGCACATCTGCTACAGATGTGCCAGGGACCTTGGTTCAGCCCATGTGTGCTCTTTGGTTGGTAGCTAGGTCTCAGAAAGCCCCCAAAGGTCCAGGTTGACTCTGTTGGTCTTCCTGTGAAGTTCCTATTCCTTTCTTAAGGGAAGTAATTTCCCTGGCACAAGGCAGCTCTGATGTCCCCAAATAATACATGTCAGAGTCCAGTTTGATTGACATAGGCTGCCAGTTAACCACACCACAACACTTCTTTAATCTTCAGTATTCTGGTTCAATGTTAATTACAATTACCCTGGACTACTATTGTACATGGTGTGACCAATTCTCAAATATTAACAGAGGAAGTATAACTGGCACTATAACATTTGCAAATCAGTTGGGAGTATGTATAGAAATTGAAAATACACATAACTTAGACCCAGGGTTCCATTCATGTGTATTTAAACACAGAGATGCTTCAGTACACCCTTGAAACAAATAGACAAACACAGCAGCTCTATTCATGACAGAAGAACATATGGAAGAAGAGTAGGTCCACAATCATCAAAATGGATGAGGGAATTGGGGAACATTCATACAATGACCAATTATGAAGCTTTTCCAGGACTAAGGGCTTAGGAGGGTGCATACAACTTTATGTACTAAAAACAGTTCTCCTGGCTTATGGTACAGCCAAAGACATTAGGAGCTGCCAATCTACCATAAAAAGTAAGAAGCAGAAGTAATTGTTGTTGTTGTTGTTGTTGTTTTTATTTTTACTTTCTTTAAGTCAGTAAGAGAAATGGGGTGATGGGACAAACCACTCACCCCAAATTAGAGACAGAAGGTTTGATGAATCACTATTTAGCAAGAGCAGGGACCACAGACTAAGGCAGTACAAGGGGAGGGCAACTAACAGATGTATGGCTGCACAAGACTGAGAGGTAAAATTCTGATGTGCTCAGCCACACTTTGTGTGGTACTTCCCACAATGACAGTGGTTTCCCTCAGTGAATATCTTCTTATGGTCCCAAAAGGGAAAGGAAAAGAGAAGGATCGGGAGGACTACTGAACCAGAACCAACCACATTAGTGAATTCCTCACTGAAAAAACACCTTTCTTCTTCAGACCTACTAACAAAAAAGCCACAAGGTGCAGTAACAGGTGAAGAATTCCATCAAAACCATGAAAAGAACAACAAACCTGTTTCAGTAAATATTTTAAAAAGAACGAATATTGCAGCATGTTCCCATGCTATGCCCTGGTTTTCTGAGCCCTGGTGGGCTGGCCAGCCATGCACTGGCGAGTTCTGACTCAGAGCTCCACGATCTCTCCACCCAGCTCACTAGGTTCCCACTGGTGGGTCTCTACCATGACAGCCCCATGCTTCAATGTACCCATGGCCTCTGTGGTGCACATCAGGCAAACCCATGCTTTGCTGCTGTACCTTTCTCTCTGGAACCTAGACGAGCCATCAAATGAAGTAAAACACAACACAATCTTAGCTCAGAAACAATGATAATTCAGTCTCTGGGGGTGCAACAACTAAAACCTAATCTTGTAAGCCTTATCAAAATCTGATTCCTCTAGTGGCGAATCCTTGCATATCCGCCATGATACCAGGAAATTCTAGTAGCTACATCTTACCTATCTGCTGTCCCTGTTCCAAAAGGACCCTCTCTTTCTCCTCCTCTCTTCCCCTCTCCTACCTCAAGTCCCTCCTCCTTGCCCAGTGATTGGCTCCTTTATTCATTAGGGGATTGGTTCACAAGAAGTCACATGAGTACTCACCCCTTGACTGAAGTCCCACCCAGAGGGCAGAATTAGCAGAATACAAACAGCCCCATGGCTATCCACATCACAAGCCTAATTTGATATAGAATCAATATTGAATATTAAATTTGAATCATTATCATCATTTTGCCTAGAAAGTTAATAAGAAATGTGGACAGTATAAGAGAATGGACTAGTGTTATAAACAAAAATAGAAATTCTATGAAAAGAAAGTTGAAATAGAAATGTTAGTTCTATACATTTCTATAGTATGTTCTATACAGTTATTCTAAACACTGTAAATGAACTAAATAAATGCAGCTAGAGAAAGAATCCAACAGTTTGAAGATATCATAGAAGAAAGTTCCAAAACAGAACAAGAAAGAGAAAAAAATGAAAGAGAAAATATAGCCTGAAACTGTGAAAACCTGCAAGGAACGAAGCATATATACATGAATATATACAAACATACATATATAATACATACATATATGCATGTACTTATGCATGTGTGCATACATACATAAATAATATATATATACATGCATGAATACATAAAAACATACATATATAATACATATATGCATGTACTTATGCATGTGTGCATACATACATTAATAATATATACATACATGCATGAATACATGCAAACATACATATATAATACATACATATATGCATGTACTTATGCATGTGTGCATACATACATAAATAATATATACATGTGTGCATGCATACATAAATACATACATGGATATTTGCATATATATATATATACACACATAGGTATATAGATAGATACATAGATTGGTAGATGCACAGATAAATGGATAGATCCCAGAACACAGGAAGCAACATGCACAATAAATGTGGGCGTGTGCCCACCATAAAAATACACCCAAGCATGTTAAAGCTTCTGAAAATCAAAAATAAAGAATCTTGAAAGAATTCAACAGAAAATAAAATACAGTATGATTGAGAAGCAAAAATTAAGAATTGTATATAACTTCCCAGGAATCAAGAAAGTAAGACAACACGGAGCAAAATATTTATAATGTGGGAAGACAAAAATACACACCGACCTAGTATTTTGTACCCATGAAATTTTATTTCAAAGCTAAAAAAGGAATAAAGGCTTCATCAGAGGAGCAAAATTACAGAGATTTGTTACTTGTAGATCTGCCCTGAAAGAAATGTCAGAAATTCTTCAAAGAAAGCAAAATTTACAAAGGAAGAGAATTCAGATCTACCCACAGAAAAGAAAAAAGTCAGAGAATGAATACGTGGGAGCAATGTGGAAATACTTCCTTTTCACAGTCTTAACTGTTGCTTGTGATCAGATTGAAAGTGTAGACATTCTGCACTGCTTGCTCACTAATCATAATGGGATCAAAGATGAATAAACAAAATATGGTAACAATAACTCCAAATATCTGGGGATTAACTAAAAGGATTGTAAATACTGTAGCATCTTGTTTCTCCTACCCGCTTTAAGCTCTGGGTGGCCCACTCTACCAGCCACCACCTTGGTTCCCCTGGATCCGCGGATAAAAGACACATGCACATTAGCTCATTTTTAACCTGCCTTACATTCGGTGTCTGGCTCTTCTAAGCCTCCTGTGGCTAGTGTGCCCTTCCCTTTACTCCTTGCTCAACACTCTAAATCTGCCCTGAGCTTAGTTGTGTTTCTAATCTTCCTGCTACCCCAGGCCCGATCAGGGAAGCGGCCAATGGTCACTCCACCTGCGATCTCACATGTCTGATAGTTCTCTCTCCCTTTGAAGCATGGTGAAATCCCTTTCCTCCTCCTGCGACTCCTAGCCTGCCTGCTGTAACCTGGAAGTCCTGCCTCTTCCACCCAGCCATTGGCTGCTGGCATCTTTATTGATCGATCAAGATCCAATCAGAAAACAGGAACTTCAGCATTCACAGGCAGATTCCTGATGGAAGCATTAGAACCACACCCTATAAAGCAGGGCACTGGTCAAAGAAGTATGTTACAAAGTATGTGTTCAGCTACGTGGACAGGAAGACACAACTTGCCAGAATATGGGGTGTGATGTAACAAACATTTGATGGGAATTCACAGCATTGAATCCATATACTAGAGAAGCAGGAAAATAGACATCCTATGCTCAAATTGTTCACCTTCCAAAATGATAGTGGCCAGCAGAAATTAAATTATAAATAAGCAGGAAAAAAAAGAAATATAAATTAGAATGGAGAGCGATTGGTTTAAAAACAAGAAATTCGATAAGAGAAAAAAAATCAATGAAGTAAAAACAAACCAACAACAACAAATCTAGTTCTTTGAAAAAAATCTTGAAGATCGTAAGTCCCTGACCAAGCTAAGAATGATTATGAAAGGGCAGAAATTACTAAAAACAGAAATGAGGATGGGGTCTCACTACATGGCCCAGAAGAATAATTGATATATAGACAAAAAAAATTCCTGGCAAAATATCAGCAGACTAAGTTTAATCGTGTATAAAGGTAATCAGTAGATAAAAAGTTCAACTATGTGCGTTTATCCCAAGCATTCATAACCAGTCACCATTCACAGAGATTCCAAACACTGTATTAGCATATTATCAATAAATCACTGGAGTTTTTCCAGTGATATTTTTAAAATCATGTGACAAGACCCTGCACCCATTCATGACTTATTAAAAAAAAAAAAAGCTGCTCAAACTAGGAGCTGAAGAAAACTTAGACATTATAACACTGGAAAAATGTAGAGTTACTGCCATACTTAATAATATGATATGATGCATTTGTTTATTTCCAAGTGTATTTTCTTGAAAAGTTAAAAAAAAAAATAAGAAATTTGAAACTCTTCTGATAAGATCTCAGATGAAGAAAGGATGTCTCTTCTCACATTTTGTTTATACTGTACTGTCTAATGTAAGAAGGCAAGAAAAATAAACATAAAATAGTTATGTTGAGGGAAGAAAGAGTTTCCTTTATTGAGAGATAATATGTAGAAAATGAAATCATTAGCAACACTATTCTAAAACTAATAAATGATTACAAGGAAGGCTGAAGGATGATAAGTTAATGTTTTAAGAGTGTCTTACCTATGCACCAGCCGTTAACAAGTAGCAACTGAAATAAAAATGTATATTACTATTGATAGTAGAGTATAAACTTAACTATATATGCGTTTATATATACATAGATATATGCATAGACATGAAGAAAATATACTTCTCCAAAGATACCAATGGAAAGATGCACCATGTTCATGGATAACTAGATAGTATCAGTATGAGCTGGTTCTTTCCATTGCTGTAAGTTCAACTCATTCCTAACCCAACTCCTCCCAAGTTATCAGAGGAATATGAACAACCGAAGTTCAAAATTGTGGTAGAGGAGCAAAAAGATAAAAATCGCAAGTCAATACAGGGAGGAAACCATGAGGACAGAACTGGATTGCCTTGGAAACACACAATGATCAGAGCAGAGCTAATACAGATGTGATAACGATTAAATAGGTCGGCGGGACAGAAGAGTGAATCCAGAAGTGCACTCATATAAGTATAGAAAATATATATATATGTAATTTTATATATTATTTTGTTTTACAAATACAATTAGATCTAGACAAAGATCTTAAATCTTTTAAAAAGTTCAAATCTGAACATAAACGTAAAGTTTTTTTTTTTTAAATAAATAAAAAACAAAAGGCAAGATTACAGTACTAAAAAACAGAAAATAGTCAGGTGGCCTGGGATTGGGGATAACGTCTCACGTTACTGTCCAGAAGTATTGATCAAGCTAGATTTCACTGTTAAAAACAAAACAAACAAACAAACAAAAAACCCAAAAAACTTCTACTCAGTGAAGGATAGGAAAGACTGTGAAAGTCATAGCAGAAGCTACAGGCACAAAAAAGGGTTTGAAAAAGACGCGTTTGATAGAAGATTCTTATCGCAAACACGCATATAAATGACAAAACTCAACAGTGACAAGATACAGAAGCTAATGCCAGCAGACATTTTATCAAAGACCCGGAGAGCTGAGATCAACATAATCAGTGGTCACAGCAGACCTCACAGAAATAGTGTCCCCTGCAGCCAGGAGCTCACAGGATCTCTGGCCGCCTGCATAAGATGCGTACAATGTCAATGCAACCAGTGTTACCTGAGGATCTCTGGACTCAAGATGGCTCTAAGGAAGGAAGGGCCCATTTTCTTAGAGACTATGGCCTCTGGTGGGTTGAACACACTCCAGTGGGTAGCTGTATGCCCAGAAGTACATATCAGCACAAATTGGACTCAGTGAGTTATTGAAAAAAAAACAAAAACAAAAAACAAAAAAACAAAAAACAAGGAGAGGAAGGAGAAGGAGGCGGGATTGGGTCAAAGGTGAATATGCTTAAGATACATCATATTAAACCCTCATAGAATCAATACATACATTATATTAAACTGATTGTGAGTACTGTATTAGGGAAATCCAATGAGCTAATACTAAATACCTGTTAGCATGGCCAAAATCTAGAACATCATGCACAAAACACTGGTGAGGCGGGAGAGTGACAGGAACTCTCATTCACGTCTGTGTGGCTGTAAAGAAATTCAGCAACCAAACAAGACAGTTTGTCAGCTTCTGGCAAAAGTCAAGTGCTCTTACTGTCAGTCCAGTGCTTGTAGCTGTAGGTGTTTGCTCAGAGGACTTGAAAACCCCAATCATGAGAAAGCTAGTGCATCGCATTGAAAGCCTTAGTTGCAATGGCCAGCAGTTGGGAGCAATCATGGTGTCAGCAGGCGGATGGCTCATCGGGCCAGTTCTGGAGGACAAAGACAACTGTGATCAAAATGGTGAATTTATGTGCTACTGTCCATGGCTCTCATGTGCAGCCTCTTAATAGAAATAGGACATCAAGACATAAGTTCTGCACTACTCATTAATATCAATCTCCTACCACAACTGAGATGGAACTCTTGTGATTATGAAAACATACAAATTCCAATGAAAAGGCAGGGTGCTCGTTAGACAATCAACATTACTCGGGGTGGACCTGGAATCGTGATAAAGTTCCTGAAAGCTGTTACTGGCTTCATAGCATGGGCTCTGGTACAAAAAGTAGAGGGGTGTGTGTGTGTCTGTGTGTGTGTGTGTATGTGCAGATATTTGTTTTCTCTTACATTGCACAATTTTAAATGTGTAAGAAAAAAGAGAAAGAGCAATAGAGTCCAATTATACTATGACCGGTAAAACCCGCTTTCCTCGTCCATCCTAGAAACCCACTTAAACAACTCCACATAGATTTTAAGTCAGGATACCTTCTTCTGTTTTCCTCTAAGGCAGAGATAGGGTCACTCTGCTAGCAGAGGGACCCACATGTGAGTTCTCAATGAGTGGCGGGGGTCCCTCTGCTACAATGTATGGATACTGTGTTCCTGACACTGTAATACACAATTCAGTGTATCCAACATGTAGCCAATGATACCTATGCCACAAAACCATCACAAGAGTTAAGGGAGTGTCCAGCAGAGGGACCCACACGTGAGTTCTCAATGAGTGGCGGGTCTTCTCTTTGCATCTCCACCATGTGAGTTCTTTAGGCTGATCACTGCAAATGCAGTCCGTCCTCCAGTGCTGCCAGGGAGTCGCACGCTCTACAACTGACTCCATATGGTGTGTGCTGTGGGAACCAAACTGTATGTGTGGAAACACGTTGGACGGAACGGACATAGCAGTATTGGAGGGTACTCCATCTCTTCCAGGCATGTCTGGTCCGACTTGAAGTTCTTGCCAAGCTGACTCTTACCCAATCCTCCTCTAAGTCTGGTAAAGGGCACCAAAAGCTAAACTTCATCTTCAACAATGGAAAAACAAACCCCTCAAATACCCAGAAATGATCAGGTAGGACTGTATGACAAAGAAGGTACAGGAAGCACCAAATCTTCATTTATGTATCAGGGTTCTGAGAAGGACTGACTGTCGCACAGCTCGAAGAAGCTGTGTGGGAGATCTGCTGGTGAGTGGGACACCATCTCTCCTCTGAAAGATGTCGACATGAGAAGACTTATGTAGTTGGACAAGTTCAAGGGAATGAACCCGAGGACATGTGTTCCACTGCAAAGGCATGTGAATGTGTTGTCTTTATGTGAAAGTTTTAATGATATGGCATGATTTATCCACTGCTTTGAACACTGTGGCAAGAATGGATCCAGACACAAGCATGGCCAGTTTCTTTTTCTTTTTTTCAGATCCAAGGTTTATTGACCTCAGTGAACAGAGTAGGCATTCAGACTGCACGCTGTGGAGCTTCATATTACAGTTTACATAATCAGTACCAATTGTGTCTTATGTGTTTATCCACTAACAAGCAGAAAAACAATTAGATTTACATCCTTTCTCATAACTTGTGTTCTCTTGTATATGTTGAATCTAGCCAATAATACATATTTGTGTGTGTGTCTGTGTGCGCGTGCACACAGCATACACACGGGGTACAGTATAACATGAAGAGAACAAGAAAGGCTCAATGTCAGAGAATGAGGAGAGACTGAAGGCAGGGGTCAAATCCAGGTCCTTATGCTGCGGCGTGAGGAAGCGCTCGAGCAAGCCCCGCATTGTTTTCAGTGTTTCAGTAACCACTATTCTGACTTCAGTTGACAATGACATCCATGCTTTTGTGTTCTCATGCACAGGTCACCCGTCTCACCATGGCCTAAACAGCCCTGTCTAGGTTTTACCCTTCTGCTTTCATTGCTTGTGCTTTAGGTGACAAATGGAACAAACTATTGACAGACTCAATGTCATGAATTTTTCCTTTATTTTCTTTAAGAATTTTATCACCTTAGGTGTTATGTTTATGTCTTAGATTCACATTGGGCTAATTTTTATCTACACCTAAGATGAAAGCACAGCTTCGTCCTGCTGCATGTGGGGTTTCACATGTCCTGAGACCACTTGTTGTATGCTCAGGGACCTCTTTTCAAAAATCATTTGACTATTGCCTTAGTCTGTTTCAGCTACTGTAACAAAACTCCATAAACTAAGTAGCTTATAATTAGGAGAAATTTATTTCTCACTGTTATTAAAACTATGACATCCAAATTTATGCACAAGACTTTTTATCTTGATAGTGTGCTGTCTGGTCCATAGTTGGTGCCTTCTTGTGTCCTTACAGGAGAAGGACTGCGGGGTCTCCCTGAGTCATTTCATGTCCTTCTTAGTGAGCACGAATGCCATTCCTAAGGCCTTGGCTGAAACTCTAGTAACTTCTCAAGGAGAACGGTCCTAGTACCTTTGCCTTGGGGGTTAGGATTTGAAAATGTGACTTTGGAGTCAGCGGGGATGTAAGGCTTGAGACCATAGCAACCACGTATATGGATGTTTATTTCCAGGCAGCCTGGTCCACTCGTCTTTGTTTCATTTTATGCCCATACCACAGTGTAGTTATTATCTTTGTAGTGAGTTTTGACGTCAGAAAATGTGAAACTTTGACTTTTTTCCTATTTACTCTTTTCGGGTTCTTTTTGGTTTGTTTGTTTTAGTTTTTCAGACAGGGTCTTGTTCTGTGTCTGATGCTGTTAGAGAACGTGCTATTTAGCCCAGACTAGGCTAGCCTCAAACTTGTAGTCTTCTGCCTTAGCTTCTCAAGTGTTATTATAGACATGTGCCACCATACCGTGCATCTGTGTGTGTGTATGTTTTAATGTTAATGATCTCCGCCTTATTCGTTGTAAATGAGCTACAATAACATTCAATGTCAGGTTAGGAAAGTGTAACTATTAATGCTGTGGGTACACATGTGTGTTTAGGTACGCATGCCTTGGTAGGTATGTACTGAGGCCACAGGTTGACACGTGTGTTTAGGCATGCACGCCTTGGTAGGTATGTACTGAGGCCACAGGTTGACACGTGTGTTTAGGCATGCACGCCTTGTTAGGTATGTACTGAGGCCACAGGTTGGCATGGTTGTGTCCTTCAATTATTGTCCACCTTCTAAAAATATATCATTTGTTCATTTTGTATTAGATGTTTATTACAGGTAGTGCTTTTTAAACATGCATTTTCATTTTTGAACGTTTTATACATTTATACACTATATATTGATTATATCCATCCACCACTACCTACTTTTCTCTTCCCCTAGTGCTTGCTACTTTTTCTCTCCAAGGTTTATGTTCCCTTAAGAATTGTTATTAATGATTATCTGAGTCTAATTAGTGCTGGTCATATGTACAGGGCTGTGTGAGCTTGGCCAGTTTCAGTAGGGCATCTCCTCTCTGGAGGCCTCTTTAATTCACTTGGTCCTCCTGTCACTAAAGTTTAAGAGTGAAAATGTTGGGTCCCAGAAAGAGGAAGTGGTTTGCCTGAGGCTTTACTGCAATGAAGTATTCAAAATGGTCCCTGCAAAGAGACTTAAGGTGAAGTCATTGTCCTTCACTAGAACCACAGAGCCATCCACAATGACAACAATGTTGTGTTACCATAAGGGTTATTAAAACATATTCTTTGTTTCTGGAATTTTCCAACGTTTCTGGCTGTAGGTGACATACCTTAAAAAGAAAAGTTAAGGCTGAGAGGCCCCTACTCCAACCTACTCCATTTGAGCAAAAACTCAACTATGTGCTTTAAGACGAGGCCAGTTGGGAATCAGGCCTCCTCTCAGAAAATGTAGCTAGGCTTATGGTTTTCATAGTCTGTTAAGTCCTTAGAAAAATTAAGAGCCTTGCCTGGGATGTTCCTCTAAGGACAACAAAGCCAAACTCAGATTGAACCTATAAATAGAGAATGCATTAGTGGACACTAAACAGTTCCCAAATCCGGATGGCCATCCAAATTACCTGTGGGGCCATTGAAACATGCAGACTCTAGAGCAGAACTCCAGCCCCTCCAAGTTCTTACCCAACCACTCAGTTCAGTTCAGTTCAGTTCAGTTTCATTGGTTCACACCATAGCCATTGTGGTACTGATAAGCAAGGTAGAAAGTTGAATGTTTCCAAATGACTACCTAGCTCTTTTTCATTTAACACAGAATTTTTCAAAGAACTTGGAAATATACTGATTCATAAGAGAATTTCTCAAGTATAATGCTGTATAGTTAGAAATGTGGACACTAACTAGTTCGTTAACTATTTTATAACAGGAGGAACTTGGCAATACAGTCCAAGTAAGCACCCTTCCCACAAATCTCACCTCTGGGCCCCCTCAGTCCCTACTTGCTGGTTGTATCTCTCTGACCCAGTTTCCCTGACAACATACCCCCTGAGTTCCCAGAGACAAGGGAGACACAGACATGTCTGTGAGGACTCATTCTCCTGTCCATCCATCTTTCCAGAGCCTGGAAATGTAGCAAAGGATGCCTGAGTCCCACCGAGAGTTCCATCTTTGACACATATCGAAACTCATAGGCAGTTCTTCCTCTTTTGTGTGTGAATTTTCATCATTTAAATATTAAACACACATGTGCACACACATGTACACACACAAACACATGCACATATACATGGACATGCACACATACAAACACAATGGACACACACACACAAGCACAACATACACATACTGTCTTAGTTAGGGTTTTACTGCTATGAACAGACACCATGACCAAGGCAACTCTTACAAGGACAACATTTAATTGGGGCTGGCTTACAGGTTCAGAGATTCAGCCCATTATCATCAAGGTGGGAATATGGCAGCATCCAGGCAGGCATAGTGCTGGAGGAGCTGAGATTTCTACATCTTTGTCTGAAGGCTGCTGGCAGAATATTGGCTTCCAGGCAGCTAGGATGAGCCCACACCCACAGTGACACACATTCTCCAACAGGGCCACACCTTCTAACAGTGCCACTCCCTGGGCCAAGCATATACAAATCATCACACATACACACATACAACACACAAACACAGCACACATATAAACACAAACACAACATATAGACACAAACATAACACACACACACACACACACACACACACTATTAGCTTAAAAATAAGCAGTTTCCTGAAAAACAATTTAAAAAAGTAATCAAGGGGACTTAATAAGCTGAAACTGCATCTATGAGCTTCTGGAATCCTGTGGTGGGGCTGGAGAGATGGCTCCGCAGCTAAGAGCTCTTGTTGCTTACAGAGGGTTCAGGATCTGTTTCCAGTACTCCATGTCCACTCACAACTGTCCATAACTCCAGTTCCACTGTATCTAGTGCCCATTTCTGGTCTCTGAAGATACCAGGCAGGCATACAGTGCATACACATAAAATAAAAACACAAAACGTTTTTTATATTAAAAAAAATAAATAAAAGAATTACCTTGGCTGAAGGACTGGAAATGAAACATGAAGTGGGCAGAAAACTCAAAAACAGACAAATAGTCACACATTTGTAGACATTGTTTTAAATTATTCTTTTCTCATACATTATCTTCCTTCTGCAGTTCCTCTTCCAGCCCTCTCCACCCGTCCTGTCTCCCCAGATCTTTTCCTCAGACATTGTCCTTCATTAACAAGCAGGGCAACCAACTACAGTATACAGTATTCAAGTTACATGTCTGGGTACAAGCACTCGTATGAAGGCTAGATCGAAGAGCAGGACCAAGAGCCAGAGACACCCTCAGTCCTACTGTTAGGACAGTCCCATTTAGTGAGAATTTTGGTTTCTTTAAAAACCCGGTTATGTTACATGAATATGTTTTTGTTTTACTCCCAGGTATGGGATATGGGGCTGATTCAGATTGTCCACAGCTGCTTACTCTGATTGTCTCATGCTGTAGGAGGGGCATGATTTTTGCTATCTGCAGGTAGCTTATGTTTGGAATTCTGGTACTCTTGAGAGGTTATAAATATGAGGGCCCCGAGGGGACCTGTGAGCTCCTGCTCCCCACTGTTGCTACTGCTGCTGCTGCTGCTGCTGCTGAGTTTGCTATTGCTGTTTGCTGTTTTGCTGGATTGCTAGTTGGAATATCCTGGAGACAGAGATTGGATTTGCCTGGAGGAACCCAACGCCCCTGATCAGCAGGAAGTAGTCAAAAGAGGTCTATGCCATTTTCCCCTCTAACCTTCTTTCTCTCCTATTTAGTGTTGTGGGGTTGAAGGCATTAGGATGGAATAAGGGTTGGAAAGGTGGTAGATAATAGAACCCAATAAATTAGCACAAAAATCGCAACAACAGTCTCATAAGAACAGAAAGTTACAGAACCGTAACAGATGCAGAGGACCTATCTCAGACACATACAGGCTCTGTGGTTGTCGCTTCAGTCTCTGTGAGCCTCTATGAGACATTATGATTTCACAAACTACTTTCTTTTTCAAAGTGATAGCTTTGTCACCTGCACCTGGTCACTTGATTCCCCAACAATTCTTCATTTTCTTGGTGCCATTACTTGGGCAGTCTAATGGGCTCTGATTTTCCCAGCTGGGTAATGGAACCAGTCTCACTCACACAGGGATTCAGGCCACCTGTGTGAACCTTGCCAGAACAGACTGCTTAGGATGCAGTGCCCATAGCAACACCTCATTGCACAAGATGGTGTGGCCAACCGGATTCTAAGGACTGAAGTATTTATTGTCCTGGCTCATCCCAGGTCCAACCTCTAGATGAAGGCTCAGGTCTTAGTTTCTTCATAAGGATACACAGAATGAAGCAACCATAACGTAGCAGTTGCCCTCCCCCATGCCTCTGCCTCTTGCTTTACTTTTCGCTATTGATCCTTCTCATATTCTCTTTTCTTAACCCTTCAGCTCCAGTACACACACACAGCTTTCTTTACTGTTTGTAGTAGACTAGGGCATGCTCATAGAATCAATATGTTCTATCTCCAGGGCTTATCAAGACAGTCCCTTCATTTTGTAAGTAATACCTGATGTCTCTAGGATAAGGGTTGATATTTGCCTTTTAAAAATACTGAATTTCCTACTTGTCCTCCGCAACTTCATCACTGCAGATAAGTCAAAGTTGACTGTAATTTCTAGACTTCAAAGCTCTCTAGCTCCCCGTTTGAGAACCAATGCCCATTTTTGTATTATGTGGTGCCTCTGGGCATTTTACCAGATCTCTCTCTCTCTCTCTCTCTCTCTCTCTCTCTCTCTCTCTCTCTCCTTCTAATTGTCACTGACACTCACTGAGCTCCTTGCCTTTCACCTGGTGAAATATCCAGCATTTGCAGTAGGAAGGGCCTGTGACTGAGGGACTTCTGCTACTGCCTACACCTGTTCTTACCCATGTGTCCATTCTGACACTGTCTTTAACTCCATAGGTGTCCTGAAAATCTATACCTTGCCTTTTGTCCATGGGAGAAAGTTCTGCTTTTCATAGCCAAACTGCCAACTTTGTTCTTTTATTTTGTGTTGCCACTGATCCTTTGCTATCTCAGCATTCGCGTCTATGATTGTGAGCAACCAGAAGTAAATAAAATGCATCCATCCATTGCTTTCCTCCATGGAGACAATAGCAAAGTCCTGTCACTTCTCATGCAAGAACTCCACTTAAAAATCCAGAGCAGGTGATGTCTGTCAGGACCAGCTTCACCACAAGACTAACAGACATGGCAGATCTTCCTTAAATCTTAGCATTTTCTTGCTCTGCTGACATATTCTGCAGATGCTTGAGTCAGGGCAGGAACCAATGGAAACCCTTGCTGGCTACATGGGGTCTCTGGAAGAGAAGAGAGTCACATGGACTTGCTTTGCAGATCTTCATGCACCAGGCATCTGCTCAGCACAGCTAATTGTCAGGTCGGGTCTAGGCTTTAATAAGATTGGTCAGCTTTCAGTTAAATGTGCTGGATATCCACTGCTTTCGTCAGGGTTGACTAGGCCATCCACATAACAGTTCTCTTAATGCCAAAGCTTGAAAAACTTAAAAATATTTCTGCAATAGGACAGACCAAAATCTCTTAACTCTGAAGTCAGAAAAAGTAACTTATAGAAAATGTATAACTATGCTTAAATTGGAGAGTAATTTGTCATTAATGAAATAAAGATATGTGGAAAGAAGTAAACCATACCCCCCCCCAAAAAAACAGGTTGCTAACTGAAACTCGTGATACTAGGGTGTTTAGGATGTTTGCCTGTCCTTTTCTCTCAGACAAACGCAGATACAACTCTTGTGTCCTGGAGGACCTCTCAACTGATAACGTGTTAGGTGGAGAGAAATTTTCTTCCAGTCATGGATGGAATCTGAAATTTTACTCATAGTTTTCTTTTTAACTTAAAAGGTTGTGATCTCATAAAGTTCAAATAGTCTGGAGCAGAAGTAAGATTATGGGCAAGGGCTATTTGTAGTAGTCTGAAAGCCAGGGCTTCTCAAAGAGAGATGCTAAGTAGCTTTCACATCTAAATAGTTAGGGAAGACACTGAGAATCATGGAAGCTAAATGAAGAATGAAATAGTAACAATGTCCACCGACACTTGTTCTCTCTAGAGTTGGAAAACTGCATGGAAATGAAAATCTAGTATAGTTCCAGCAAGTATCAGAAACCATATTTAAATATCATGGGCAAATGAGGATTCTGTCTATTCTGTTAAACCAGAACCACTGATGCGTGTGTTCTAGAAAATGCTGTAGTCAGGTGCATAGGCTATGACTTCATCAACACTCATCATCATCTATAATCATCATCATCATCATCATCACCATCATCATCATCATCATCATCATCATCATCATCATCATCATCAGGCACGTCTCAGCAGCTCTCTTCTGCCACCTGCTTTCTATGAACTCTGCCAAGTAAAATAAAACTTTTTGATATGAGCAGTGATATTCATCCAAGGCTTTGACTAAGGTGTTTAGAAGCCAGGTAAGCAGGGCACTGTGCTTCTAGCTCTCTACAACTATGAAAAGAACCAGTCATGATTTCTTACAGGAACTGCCTAAACAGCCTCCAGGATGCTGCACACAGCGATCTGATTAGTGAATGTAGCCTATGCCTAAAAGGAATGTGGTACCCCCTCAACAAAATTCTGAAGAGACGTTTCTTAAGAACTATTTAAATAAATAATTCCCTCACATGGAAAGACAAATATTCACTAGAAGTAATGGACTCTTGTAGATTAACTGGTTCAAGGGGAAAATCAAAGATTGGCTCCTTTCACTTTGTTTAGAACATCATGCATGGCCAGTGTCCTCACCTCCCTTTGCAGAGCCCACTGCCTGGGCTAGATCAACTCAAGAAGGGGAATATTATGAGCTAAGACTATCCATTGAATTTTCTCAAGAAATTCAATGGACTTTTTCTCAAGAGTCCTTCATTTCCTCAGGCCAAGTTTTAGAAGGGACATGTACCAGTAGTTTTCTTGTTTTCCATGTTAAGATCCAAACATACCATATGAATGAGACCACCATGACGCATTCCCAATGGAAAAGTCACTGATCTTACTAAGATTCCTACAGCTGAAATGCATCTTCTAAAAAATGTTTGCTTTACCACAATATCAATATCTTGGCTATAGAGGGGTAGAAAATTCTCCCTTTATTCTGTTTAATCAGTCTACCCATTAACAGGTAGAATATACAAGGAAAGCTCAGAGTTGTCCCTGCACTCTAAGGAGACAAACCACACACAAAGGGAATGTGATATGAAACAAAAGGAAATATGTAGAATAAACTCAAAAGATAATTATAGTAACTAAGAAAGGCTGGCCAAGGAAGATGGCATTGGTAAGGATTTGGGGAAATTATCTCAAAGGAAGAATGGTGGGTATTTACATAGAAAAGACAGCTTATAATACCTGGAACCCAACTAGGCATGAGAACTTTTGTACAGTACTAGTCTATCAGTCTAGAGTGTGATAGAATTGTATCTTGGGACAAGAAAAGCAAGAAAAGTCAGAGAGACACATTCTGGAACTTGAGGCAAGGTTGTAGCCACAGCGAGCAGCTCAGGAGCCCATATGAATAGGAAGAGTCAAAACAGTTACCTGACAAAGGTAAGACCATGATTCATTGCTCTAAGAGGTATGTAGAATAATCAATACCACTAGTGGCTGCTCGCTTTGAATCTAATGAAACCATGCACATGCTCAAACTTGGTTTAAGCACTGTAGGTTAGAACACATGTCTGTTAGTATCAGCATATGAACAAGGTAGAATAAGATGGCTGTTGATCATTGAAGAAATTAGATATAATAAATGAAATCAGTGATTGTGGACACACTGTGCACACTGGGAAGCTATAGTGTGGTGAAACTGCTCCAAAAGAATTTGTTGAGAGGAATTTGTTGCATGGTCTCAATCTTGTGAACAGTTAAAAGAACCATAAGTCACAATTAATAATAGTAACTTTAGAGTCCTGAACTACAGGGTGATGGGTCAGTCAACAACAGTCAGCAGGTAAGAATCCCATGTGGTTTTAATGGCATTGAGAGATAACCATCCCAAAACATACAAATGCATATGGTATGATGTTATTGCAAACAAACTGGTCTATATTGCAACTGTGTAAAAGCACAGCAATTCTGCATAGTGAGTGCATCCTTCTTGGTTATGATGACAAGGACTGTATTAGACAAGCCTGGTGACACAGGTCTACCATTCTAGCCCTGGGGAGGATGAAGCAGGAGGATCAACTGTCAACTCAAAGCCAACATAGGCAACATAGCAAGACCCTGTCTCAAGCCACCAAAAAAGTATAATACCTACATGACTATATTTCTGACTCACCTTTATATACTGTACCTTCACTTGTGATATGAGAACTCTCTTTTCATCCTCATAAGAAAATTTCTGTGGAACAGAAAGCAGCATCACAATGACAGTAGTCTCATGTAGCTCATATTGACCACATCTCTTAATAACATCTGTTTAGCTGGGACCTGATTTAGTCCAGTATTGTTAGTGTCATGACTGTGGGGTGGTAGGCTATGCCATAGAGTAATGGGTATAATACCAGCATCTGAAAGTCTGGTTCTTCAGTGGGTGCCTCCATTTTGATTCGTGCAAGGACACTATGCTATTTGCATAAGAAAAAATTATCAACTATGCAAGTCTTAGATCATACCGTGCCATCAAGTGGCAAATAGATATAACTGAAACAGAAATAACATTCTTAGCAATGTATGATAGCATATATTTGTGTGGACCCTGCGAGGCCTTAGCTAACCATAGAGCACACAGTATCTAAGCTGACATATGATGGAATTGAGTGAAAGGCACCCTGTTCTTCCCGTCCTTGCACATGGGAAACTAGAATCTGTGACTTGCCTAAAAACTACCCATGAAGGAGAAATGAAAATACATTTCTTACTTCATTTTATGAAGAGATCATATTCCTAAGGGCAAGAGCTTCAGGGAGAAGACTCCTATTGTGTACTTAGAAAACATGTGAGTATTCACTTGTGGTCATGAGGTTAGCCAAGGACAGAAGACAAGTGGAAATGTGGTTTGTGTGTGAGCATTTGTATATCTTTCTGTAATGGAGAGACAGTTTCTCCTTGAGTGTCTGCTGTGTGCTATAGTACCACTAGATAGCTAAGCTACCTGTAAAGGTACCAGGAAGCTCATTTAGGTTGTTGCTATGTTACCTTCCTTGTAGTTGAAGAAGTTGAGACAGAGGACATTAATTGTCCTGTTTCAACCTTGATAAAGACTTGAGACTCCTGTACTCCCCGCCCCCATCTTGAAGACCCGGTTCTAACCCCGAGTCCATGGGATTTTAATTAAGAACATGAAAGCCTAAAGTCTTATATAGAATATTCCTTAAATATTTTCTCTCAACCTGGCATTTGTGGTATAGAAAAGAAACAATTCATTTTGACAAGTAGCACTAAACCGAGGCCCAAACCATACTGTGAAAGCCCCTGTGTGGATCCCATAAAGTACTCTGGAAATGCACTCTGGACATCTGGTTCACTGGATTCCTGCAGAGAAAGGGAGGCTTTAGTGTGAGGCTGTCAGTTAGGCCCGGCAGACTGGCTGTGTGTAGAACTGTTTGTGATTCCACACAGAGGGGTTGTGTTCTGGCATTAATTGGGCATGTTTCAACAGAATCTTAAGAAGGCACATAAGCAGAGACTGAAGAGTTGAATTCCTGTGTAGGGAAGGCAGTGGTCACTTTGGGATGTGGATGTAAGGTATGCACCACTAAGAAACACAGACCAGGATGAGCACGCTGGGGAATTTGATTCACATACCCAGATCTTTAAAGTACATAGGCTTGGGAAGGGAACAGGAAACACGTGACCAAGCCATGGTAATTGTTAGCAGGATCATAAACTCGCTTTTCCTACTGCTCTAAAGGAGGATGAAGTACTAAGGAGACCACAGGGAAACATTTTTAAAATGTGACTGGGGCCTCATTGTGTACTCACAACACAAATGTAATATGCAGGTCAGTTTGCCACAGCAACACTTCAAGTCTATTAGTAAAGAGACTGCCAAATGGAAAATCTACTTGATGTTCTTACTTTTTCTCCAAATTTTTATCAACAAGTTGGAAGTTGTTCATGTTACTATTTTTAAGAGGCCGTCAGTGGCTTTTATCCTTGGACACTAGCTGCTTGGCCACATTAAGCTGAACTATTAATTTTTCTGCAACAAGTAATAATAGCCAATCAAAATCACTGTGCAATAACTCCACAGAAACCCTAAACTTAAACTCCAGGACTTTAACAAAGGAAGTAAGGCTGAGCATCACCTCGGTGAGAGATACAGAAGAGGGTGAACTGGGTTATAATACCTTCAGAGATGAACCTATCTTTTAAGCTCATTTAGTAATGAGGCCCTCCCTGGGCTAAGGTCATACGAATGATGCCTGGTTACTCACTGCTCTTCCTCCACGCAATGACTCATTAACTAGCCTAGCCTGCTGTCAAGGTGGGAATCACTGTGAGGACCCAGGGCAAGGGCTTATGAAGTTGAGTCAAAACAATTCCCACATGGCAGGGAGGGAAAGGTTATTGAAGATAGAAGGAGGAATTGACCATGCAAACTGTAAAGGCCAGAACAGGGTGGGGTGGGGGACTTCTCCTGTTCTATTGATCTACAAAAAATAATGCCGCCATCTCATGTCTCTGAGCATTCAAGACTGTTGGCTGCCATGCAGGCATGTAGTTGCTTAGTAATTAATTATGCATCTCCATTGTCTCAGTCTTCAGGATATCAAGAGCCATTGATGAAAGTATAACAAGATTGGCCACTTGATGACTACTGTAGAAAGCTTAATGTCACTGGTTCTCTGCAATCAACAGCTCACAAAGGACATCAGTTTTAGTTGAAGTTTCTCTCCTGCAGACAGTCTGCAGCTTCAGGGGAGAATATGAAAAAATATGTCATAATCTACTCCGTAGACTTCGTCCCTGACGTCCCATGCTCATGAATGAGAGAATTCTGTATATCTAAGTATGGAAACTAATGCAAGCACTCCAGTATTTTCAGTGTCTAATGGTTTTTCATGGGATTATTATACCAATCAGGTTTGTTCTGTATCTGATTTTTATATACTAGTCCCTGTAATGCATGATCTCTCTTTAGTCTATGGCCATGGTAAGAAAAGACATAGGAAGTGATAGAAAGGAGTAGTATTGGTGGAAACATCCAAGCAACACATTAGTAGAACTCATGAAGATCTGAGGTTTATTAAATAAATTTGAAAACTCATTGCACTGAAAAATGGTCTAATTACTCCATTTTTTCCATTGTTGAGTCAAAGACCACAGCCTATTTGTCTGCCTTCTCCACCCACTTCTTCAGATTTCTCTATGTAATGTAGACCAAAATACTCATAAGAAAATAAACCTTTTGAGACTGGTGAAATGATTCGATAGGTAAAGGCTCCTAATGAAAAGCTGATGACATGGGTTTGAGACACAGGAGCCACAAAATGGAAGGAGAGAATGCTCTCCCCAAGTTGTCCTCTGACCTCTACAAATGTGTGATGAAATGTGTACACCCATGTGCACAGACATGCACATGGATTCAATATCTATCTATCTATCTATCTATTTATCTATCTATTTATCTATCTATCTATCTATCTAAATGAAATTAAATATTTATAGACTTGCAGACCCATTCATATGCCAAAAATGTATCTACTACCTCCCCCTTTACTGACCCTAGGCATTTCTGGGGTAGTCTTCATAGATCTCCTAAAGACCAGGAAATTGTATCTCATTAACTTAAGGGTAGAAGATGTTGATTGGAAGCTTACTAGGTGCTCAGCCTAATAAATAGGCATCATAAGCCAAAATCTGTGGGATAAAATCCTGACCTTCTAATTTTAACAAATTTAATTTAAAAGTCTCCTTTTCATTCAGGTGTGATGGCACACATGTACCAATTCTGTACTAATAGAAAGTAGGATCATGAGTTCAAAATCATCCTATGTTATACAGCAAGACCATGTGTATATAAATAAATACAAGACTAGATAGATAGATAGATAGATAGATAGATAGATAGATAGATAGAAAGAATGATGGTTTGTATATGCTCAGCCCAGGGAGTGGCACTATTAGAAGGTATGGCCCTGTTGGAGTAGGTGTGTCACTGTGGGCATGGGCTTTAAGACCCTCACCTTAGCTGCCAGGAAGCCAGTATTCTGCTAGCAGCCTTCAGATGAAGATGTAGAACTCTCAGCTCCTCCTGCACCATGCCTGCCTGGATGTCACCATGTTCCCACCTTGATGATAATGAACTGAACCTCTGAACCTGTAAGCCAGCCCCAATTAAATGTTGTCCTTATTAAGAGTTGCCTTGGTCATGGTATCTGTTCATAGCCGTAAAACCCTAAGACAGACAGACAGGCAAACAGACAGACAGACAGATGATAGGTAGATAGATAGGTAGATAGAGAAATAGATAGATAGATAGATGATAAATAGGTAGGTTGATGATAGATAGGGATAGATGATACATTGATTTATAGTTCATCAACTGGAAACACGTATTAAACAGTAGTATATTACATAAGACGAGCTTAGAATATTAAAGACAATTAAACATTCACCCAGGGCTTGCTATCATTATTAAATGCTATCAATTACATCCTGACATGCAATGTATGATCGAATCCTTGTTTTCAGTCATGCATGGGTTAAAAGACAATGATAGCTAGGTAATCAGTTGCTTGAATAGTGAATATGTAGAGGTCAGAGGCCTGTGAGGAGGCTGCAAGTATACTGCCAAACCCAGATGTGCAAGCAATCCCCTTGCTTGCAGAAGTTTCTGTTTAAAAAAACAAACAGACAAACAAGCCAGTTACATAAAACGAACTTACATGGATTGAAAAGGCTCAGCTAAATAAAAGAGAGACCCGGAGGCATTGTGGAAAGGATCTTTTTCTTTTAAATTCTAAGGCGCTATAAAGGTGGGCATGACTGTGTATGACTGTGGGAAGGAAGGGGAGCCATATGCCCTCTGAACAGCATGCTAAACTGCAGAGAGCTTGGACGGAAAGATTGGCATTCCAAAGCAACGCCGCAGGAACACCAAAATGTGATAACTCTATCTTAAAGAGTGCAAGACATGCACTCTGGCATGCCGGGGAGGAGAAGTCTGGTGCTGTAATTCCTTCACTGGCTTTCTCCCATCTTCTTTCCCTCATTCACTCCAGAGCCAGACCATACCTTCTTAGTCATCAAAACCACGGCTCCTCTCCACAACGGACACACAATAATTAAAAGACAAGGAGGGGGAGGGAAAAGGAGAAGTGGGGGTGGGGGCAGGAAGGTAAAAGACAACTCTCATCATTACAGTGGGTTGACATGGTGCCTAGCTCTAGGAGTAGGGAGTGTATTTGACCACAGGGTCCAGTCTGCTTTAACACCCATGACTGTTCACCAGGAATAAATTGCTTCCTTGTGTTCCCTTGTCCATTATGGTCAAATTGTAAATTAAATTATTTGTTCCTCCTTTCATGGTTTCTGACAATGTCAAGCCATTCCTCCCAGGGTCAGTACCAGTAGTAAGAAAGCAGATCCATGTTTCAGAAAAAAAAAGTTAAGTATCCCATGTATCAATAAATGATCATGTGATGAAATACAGCCTCTCAACAAAGGCAAGCTGAGCCGTAGGGTGCCTGCTGAGTAGCTTCCTACACAGTGCTAACACAGTAGAGCAGACTTCCTTTTCCTTCTCCTTCCAATGAAAAACTGACTAACTTTTCTCGGTGCTGCATAGGGCTAGAAATAAATGCTGTGAGTTGAACATGAATTTAGAGGTTAGGTGATATGCAGAAGGGACTGTTCTCTAAGTAAAGGTCATTGGTGGCTGGGCTCAGAGACTTGGCTAGAGAAGAGTTCAGAGGAGTCTTTCCAAGAGAGAGATGGCGTGTAAGACAGAGTAGGCAGTTCTCCGGGGCAGCACACCAGCCTCTTGCTTAAAGAAGGCACAGCAAGCCACAAATTTGGCAGAGGAGGGTCTTGTTATCCATCAGGGGGAGGAGAGGCCCTTGGGCCTGAGGGTGTTAGATCCCCCAGTACAGGAGAATGCCAAGGAGGGAAGATGAGAGTGGGTGGGTGGGTGGGTTGGGGAATATCCCCATAGTGGCAGGGGGAGGGTGGAGCGAATGGGGAGGTTCCAAAGGGGAGATCTGGAAAGGGGGAAACATTTGAAATGTAAATAAAACATGAAAAATAAAATAAATAAATAAATAAATAAATAAGGGGAGCAGGAGATGAGAGGAGGGGTTCTCCTGAAAACTTGGTTGAAACCTTGGAATGAGTGGATCATGCTCCTGACAAATCTTTCCCTAGGAACATCCATCCTGCAAGGAAGGACAGAGTCTGTCTAGAAGAAGCCACTTATGAAGAGTGAGGTGATAACCTGTGATAAAAGCAGTCTGTTAGCTTCATTCTTAACTATTTCAATTGTTTAAATGAAGGAGCATATTCTTGTGGGGGAAAAAGAAGAAGGCGGCGGCACAGCATCACCTTTGCCTCTGTAGATAAGAAGGACTCAGAAAGATTGGTTTCTCCTGTGAAGACTGAGTTTCCCGTCGTTCCTGTTTTACAAGGGTTTCCGCTCTTTTCAAAAGTCTCCACATAGACACCCAGGGTCCAAGCAACAGAGGAGAGAGATTTGAGAGTGCCACAGAGGGGAGGGGAGGGACGGGCGCCAGCAAACCTCTAACCTCCCGTTTCTCTGTTGTTGTTCCTGAAATAAAGCTGCAATTAGCCGACTGTGATCTGGTAAGTGTCTTATGAACTTGAACAGCAACGAGGATAGAGAAGAAACGATGAAACTTGCGAGCAAAAACATTTTATACATATATAAAAGGAATCAGGAAAGAAAGGAACGGGCCTGAATGACTGGCAGTTTCCATTTCTTTACAAGTGTTACATTTCAGTCCCCTGCCATACCACATGTTTCCTGTTCACAGATAATTTGTACAACATATTTTACCATTCAGTTTTAGACACAGTTGAAAGGCTTTTGCCTAAGGCTTGGAACACTTTGAAAACTGTATACCATTTGCAAGGCTTTCTTCTGCTTCGCTGTGCAATTAGGTGACTGTCTTCCTACAGACATTGAATTTATCATTTATGGGATGGCATGTGTATGCATTTGTCTGTGGGTGAGTGTGTGTTGTTTAAAACCCAGGTGAACACAAAAATGACTGGGAGAGCCTTCCAATGCCCCGCAGACCAGGGGTTAGGAGGTAAAGTGCTCATTTCAGTTCCTTCAAGGCTAACACTGTGAGATTTTCTCCCTCAGAGGACGTTAGGTGCAGGAAGATTCTTCAGTCCAAGTGTTGTTGACACACCAACTGGGCTCTCTACTCCCTAGTTGTAGTTAAATCACAGCACAACGATCTAAAGAAAGCTCAGTGTTATTAATCTCCAAGAAAGCAGTTTCAAGATTTGTCCCTTTCCCCTGCCATCTTCTTTGCCTCCTCTTGCCTGGATTTCAGTGTGTCTTTGAACACTGATGTGCTCAGAGCTTCCCCTGGTGGCAGCTGTCGGCAAAAGGTGCTCCTAACCAGGAAGGGCGAATCTGAGACTTGCTCTGAGGTACCGGCTAGAAAGAGCCTTCAGTCGCCCAAGAACAGAGAGTACATAGTGTGACTGGGGGTTTCTGATTGAATTTCCCGTGCATTTCTATGTTTTACATAACCTGAATTTTAAAGTCAGATCTGATAAAAGATAACTTATTCCCATCATTATGCCACTTTGTATTTTTCCACTGAATAATGCAAAGGAAAAGAGAGTGAGGGAACCTAATTCAACCCTCCCAGGAAGAGCTCGACTTTCCTCTGAGGTTGAAGTCTGCAATGGTCATTATACAGCAGAGAGCTTCTCCTGTATTTTAAAAACCCGTGGCCATCAGACAGCTGGAGAGGAGGCCGAACAGCACCCTGCCTTTTGATGGACAACAGATGTAGGTCTGCTTACGCTCTTTAGAGAGTTTGTCTTTTCTTATTCAAAGGCAAACTTTGCACTCTGATTTCACTTGGGCAATCATCAGTCTGTACATCCTGGCTCTGTATGTGCATCCGGGCAGGGATTGGGGGTGGAGAGGTAGGGGCTTTAGAATTAAGAATAAATAGTCAATTAACAATTACAAGCATTGTTGATCTCAAGGAGGAGGATGACAGGTTTGTAATTCATGCCAGTGGAGGGAAGAGATAAGACTCTGAAACCTATTTAGAAAATCTTTACAAGCCTCTAATAAAATGTAGCCTTAAATGACGGGGAGGGGAGAGACAGAGATATGCTGCACCTGGCACTCTTTCTCATGTCAGAAGACATACTGGGCATTTTTGAAATAACAACTAACCATTAAATTTAAATAATCATGTAATCCATATTATTCTCAATCCTAAGCAGGCTGTGCATATGAGCCTATGCTGATACAAATCAACTTCAATAATTGCCCAGGAGATATAATGCCTGTGAAAATATATTTATTAGAGACAAATTCCTTCCCCAAAAGCAAACGGCAATTCTATTGAGGGATGAAGTCTACCTAACAGTGACTTTGTCTGTTCAGAAATAGAATCTGGATCACGGAGGGCTCAGAGGGGCCACAATCCCTGTGGCCAGTAGGACTGCCTTGCTGCTTTGGCAAAACGTTATGGATAATTTAAAATAAAGCCTTTTAAAGATGTCATCCTCTGCAAATAATAGGGAAGGACAATTAAAGCCCTAGAGACATTCATTAGATTTGTCCTTATGCACAGAGCCAAGACTGAGGGCTTGGGGTCAGTCAGAATGCCATTCTGGAATAAGTGATGGAGGGCCAGCATTTGGAGGGAAAGGGGGAGCAACTAAGACACATATGCCGAAGAGCCCTCCGGAATAGAATGGATGTGCTTTCCTTGTCAAGTCCATCCAGGATGCTGCATCATTGCATAGACTTTGAGACCCAAGACATTGTGACAATTTAAGCAAGCACTTTTTAAAGGCTTGCAGGCATTCATCAAATCTGCATGGGGTGTACTGCATGGGTTTGCTGCATGGGTTTGCTGCATGGGTTTGCTGCATGGGTTTGCTGCCTAGGTTTGCTGCATGGGTTTGGGGCACCTAACATTCAATTGTCCCTTCCAGTTTCTGGAAGGTGATAGTGACAATCAGGAAATTGGTTTAAATATCATCCACATTTCTCACCAGCTCATCACTAGGGCCTATTACAAGGTACATTTTAGACTGAAGAAGCCTCTGCTAAGCCAGGTCCGTTGTTCTTCACTGTCCACACTGGGAAGATGACTATAGGCAGGGCTCACTTTTCCAGCCATTGATTTCTGAAGATGCCACCCCAGTAGTTAGAGAAAGGAGAAGGAGGAGCACCGTCCTACAAAACACGTTCACCCTGCAGATATAGAGCTGGAAGGAAATTCTCAACCTTGCCTGCGATTTCCTGGAGACTGTGGTCATGGGCACACATACAATGAGGGGGATTTCCCAGACATGTAAGCAGCAGAATTCACATACAGGGAGGAGGTCTACCTGGGCATGTGTGCAGCAGAATTCACATGCAGGAATTGTTCAGGAAATTGAAGCCGGTGAACTTCTATTCGAGGATGATGACTTTCAAAGATTCCGAGTTGAACCTATTCTTTCTACATGACCTTGGGCAAATCATTTAACCCACAGGTGCCTCAGCTACAAGAACAGTAGAATTCTTGGCCCAAGATGCAATTTCAAAACAAAAACCCTGTCTTAATTGTGCATCCCTGCTCTGGGCTTAATCTCATCATTGCAATGCGGCAGGTTGCTCTCCTGGTGCTTTGAGGTTGACCTCCGCACCTGTGGTATTAAGGGGACTCTTTCCTGCTGAGTCGACTCACCAAGTACATCCCCCCCCCCACCAGCTGAAAGAGACCTCTCCTGGATCAGAGACAGACACTAGCTGGTACATTTGTACAATACAGGCAGAGACATGAGCTAGTTAGAGACTAGACTGCACCCCTCTCTCTGTCTCATCAACAAGAACTAAAGGTCTTAGGGTCCCCTCCTAACCTGCTTCTGTGCTATGCCTCCATCCTCCATGCATAGACACTCATGCAGTTGTATCTCACATGTGCAAGAAAATGGTGAACACGCTGCCTGGGAAGTTCCACTTCTCTGTAAACTCACCCCAAGTTCAAGATGAAGCAATGACCTCCAGACATCTTCTCACAGCCTCTATGTCTCTTCTATGGTATGACATGCTTCAGCTTGTGAGTCTTAACAATTAGCATACACAACAGGTATGGAAGATATATGATAGTAACTGCTGGCTGCTATGATTTTATACACTCTATCCACTCTGTTTTCTTTTCTATTCTTAGCTCATTTGATATTCTTTGATATTCTAGGATTTTTTATCCTGCCCTGTCTAGACTTGAGATGCAGGCATCCATCCGGACGGGGTAACACATCACACGTTTCCCAAGTCTGCTTAAAATTATGTGGTGCTCTTTCCCCCAATCTGTGTGCTCCTCATCTCTCCCGTTTCCCAGTGGCCATGGGCTGTTAGTGTGTCCTCAACATCTCTGCCCGACTCTGCAATTTCCCGTGGATTTGAAGAGCATGATTGTTTGGAAGTGCAATGTTTTATTCTTGCAAATGTCAATGAAAACTTGGTTCACCTCATATGATTCATTTGAATCAACCTCTGTTGGGAGCAGAAATCCTGACTCTGTGCTTGATGGGGAAGAAGGAGCTGAGAAAATGAGCAGAATGACTTTTGTGGGTTCATGTTTTAAAGCTGTAGCAAACACCACAGACTGAGTTGCTTGCAATGAGGAGAAATTATGAAGGTCCATATCTGAAAGTACATCTTGAAGTGTCATCCCAAGATGACAGAGGCAAAAAACAGAAGCCAAGAGAGAAAAAGTGAGGTGACTCAGGTTCTGATTCCCATCACTACCCCATCCCAGTTTAAACATCACTAATCCTATTGTGAGGGCCTCCTGTCGTACTAGTGTTACTATGGCAACTAATTATCAACATGATTCGAAGGGGGCATCATAGACAGAGCAAGAATATTGTACTACTGAACAAGTCAATAAATACAGGCCTGTATTCATGAGATCAAATCACGAAACCCCAGGGCAGCAGGGAGACAGGATGATCAGATGATTCCTCTTCAAGACACCAATAAGATTATATAAATGTAAACAGAAAGACCCACAAGATGGCTTCTGAGTTAAGGTCAGTGAAGGACTCCTTATGGGATACAAGTAACTGAAAGACAAAAGCCCGATTTATCAAGGGCACTTACTGCCGGAGAACTCCACGGGAGGGAGAGTTGGTTGGAAACCACCAACAGTCCGCTGCTCCTATTCCAGTTCTCAGATCTCAACTCTGGTTTGCATCATAATCACTTGGAGGTTTTTCTGAGACTCACATGGAAGGAGGGTCCTGGCCTTTCTGGATTCACTTGTTTTGAAGGAAGCTGTAGACTTCAGCTCTAACCAATAGCTCTTGGCAACAGTGATGTTTCTGACATGGACATGATGATGTCTGGAGAACACCTGGCCTAAGGCTTCTGGAACTAAAAAACCTAGTGTCAGGCTAAAGAGGCGATCCCATGTGAGATCTTCTTCTCTCAGTGCTCCTTCCCGTTGCTTCTTCTCTTAGTACTACCTGTTCTATCAGGATTCAGTCACCCATGTGTTCCTTCTCATTTGAGAGGAGAATGGAGTTCATAGGCAGGATTGATGCTCTAGAATGAAGCATTAACATGATCTCATTGTTCTAAGAGGAACTGGACCACACTTCCCTGAGGTCAGTGGATCTCACCCTGTGGGTCACAACCCCTTTAGGGATACCTATCAGATATCCTTCATATCAGATGTTTACAATATAATTGATGACATTAGTGAAAATACAGTTATGAAGCAGTACCCAAATACCTTTATGGTTGGGTACCACCACAACACGAGGAGCTGTATTAAAGGGTCGCAGCATCAAGAAGGTTGAGAACCACTGTCTTGGGTCTTAGAAGTCCTACAGAACACAGATACTTGCTCAAAAGTCTTATTAAGAATCCCAGCACGGGCACACACTTGTCTCAGCTTTAATTGAGCAAGTGAGGCAGTTGCCTGAGCTTGAGTTGCAAGTGGGAAAGCTAGTGTCTCTCAGAGGGACTGAGTGGCACATTGCATCCTAACACAGGTACAGCCACATCTTACATTTTTAGTGAATTGCATGCAAGGTCTTTTTAACATTAAAACGTGCTTTTAGGAACAGAGGCTGAAGGAAAGGCCTTCCAGAGACTGTCCCACCTGGGGATCCATCCCATATACAGTCACCAAACCCCCGACACTGTTGTGGATGCCAAGAAATGCTTGCTGAAAGGAGCCTGATATAGCTGTCTCCTGAGAGGCTCTGCCAGAGCCTTAGAAATAGAGAGGCAGATGCTCGCAGCCAACCATTGGTCTGAGCTCCGGGTCCCAAATGGAGGAGTTAGAGAAAGGACTGAAGGACCTGAAGGGGTTTGCAACCCCATAGGAAGAACAACCATATCAACCAACCCCCACCCCCACCCCCGAGCTCCCAGTGACTAAGACACCAACCAAGGAGTATGCATGACTCCAGCTGCATATTTAGCAGATGATGGCCTTGTCAGGCATCAATGGAGGGAGAGGCCCTTGGTCCTATGAAGGCTCGATAGATGCCCCAGTGTAGGGAATTGAGGGCAGAGAGGTGGGAGTGGGTGAGTGGGTAGAGGAACACCCTCATAGAAACAGGGAGAAGGGGGATGGGATAGGTGGTTTCTGTGAGGAGGGAAACCAGGAAAGGGGATAACAGTTGAAATGTAAATAAAGAAAATATCCAATAAAAAAGTGCTTCAAAGAATGTTTTTTAGAAACACATTATTATTTTTTAAATCTTAATAATCTTGTCATTTTCTATTTCAGACTTTTTAAAGCCAGTTCACATATGTTCTCTATATATTCTGCAACTAATAATAGGTCTAATTGTACTCAAGTTATGCAAAAATAATCTTTTGAAAGGTCTTTGTACATTCAGTACTTTTTCAGATACTAAATGCTGCCATCTTTCTCCAGATCCCGATTGTACAAGCTAACAACACTCAGGAGGGTTCTGACTATCAATAGTTTTGTGCAGTACAAGTCCTAGCTCAACTACAACCTGTTTGTTAATCCTTACTGGCCTCATGACAAAAGCCATCTAGCCTTTCTTTTCCTTGACTATTTCTTTATTTACTGTTCTAGCACTTGATGAAAAAAAGTGACTTATTCCTGTGGGAAATGCAATGACAATACCAAAAAAAAAAAAAAGTTTATAAAATGAAAACGTACAGACTATCTAATGCTATAATAAAAAATATACCCTGTGATCTCTATGTTCCCTTGAACACATCCCATGCCTCCCAAGTTCACCACAGGTCATGTACAAAGGATTCCACTCTGTAGCGTTATACCCTATGTGTCTTAAATTTAGATAGCACACACAATTCATTTTAGGTTGAAAGTAAATTCAAGCCCTAGACCTCCTTACACATGTTCTTGATACAATCATCATAAATATGATCTTGCCATGGGTTTCAATTACCTTTGGTGGAGACCCCAACTGTGATGGTTTGTATATGCTTGGCCCTTGGGAGTGGCACTATTAGAAGATGTGGACCTGTTGGAGTAGGTGTGGCCTTGTTGGAGTAGGTGTGTCACTGTGAGTACAGGCTCAAGACCCTCATCCTAGCTGCCTGGAAGCCAATATTCTGCTAGCAGCCTTCAGATGAAGATGCAGAACTCTCAGTTCCTCCTGCATCATGCCTGCCTGGATGCTGCCATGTTCCTGCCTTGATAATAATGGACCGAACCTCTGAACCTATAAGCCAATTAAATGTTGTCCTTATAAGAGTTGCCTTGGTCATGGTGTCTGTTCACAGCAGTAAAACCCTAACTAAGACACCAACATAGTAGAAAGCTCATAAGGAAATATGTTCTTACATATTCAGAGATTACAAGGGAGATAGAATGACTCAAAATGGAAATGCTTTTCTAGTTCATGAATTTCTGGTTCTTGTGTTGTTCAATACCATGCTATATTCTTGAAATCACCTCCTTTCCAGAGAATAGTTGACTTAATCCAGGCAATGTGATGTCTGAGGAATTCTAAAATAGTGAGTGGGAGCTTATGTGAAGGAAAGCTCATGACTGTCAGGAGATTTACTCTGAAGGCTGATGTCATTGTTACCAGCCCTGTGGATCATATATCTCCAACATTCTGAGCCAGACCTTACTCATCTCCAAGCCGAAATGTAAAACCCAACTGAGATTCATTATCATGTCCCTGAACAAGTGAGAAATCTGAAAAACTAAAGCATCATAATCATCAGATTGGCCTCATGTTGAAAGTCCATGTGCTTCTGCACAACACAGGTCAATAAACACTGGGCTCCTCATCAGACATGACCCCCTGGGTGTCTTGGTTGGTTGCTTCCTTATGGCTAAGAGGGAGACCAGCTCATCTTGTGGGTCAAATGCAGCACAAGTGAAAATACCTCCTGATAATTTTTCATAGAGTTTCTGTCCAAGTGAGAAAACAGGCAATGGGGGTCATTGGCTCTCTAGAGTGGTGCAACCTAGGTTGCACTATAGCGTTGGTTTATTATTTCTGTCCCCAGTCTTATAATTTGTGGGGAATGAAGGTTATGATTTCATAAAATGTTTGAGGGGAAAAATTAGGAAATCTGGCTCTAGGTATTTTACAGCGGTTCACATGAAGCAATTCCGGAATTCACGAAGAGTCATTCTTACCTAGCCTACTGCTGAGCATGTTGGGTAAGTAATCACAGTACGGTAAAAGGAGGGGAGAAATAATGGAGTGTGTATTGTGGTCGTGGTTTTTATCTCCACCTGCCTGTCCATCCTCCTCCTCGTTTGCTTCATTATTCATGGTGTAAAGAAGAAAACAGGGTGGCAGTGTTTTCATTCGTGTTCTTTAAACCTCTACCTCAGACCAACATTGGCCCAAGCTTTCTGTATGAAGTCAATCTTCTATCGCTTTTTCCTTCTGATTCTCTTCTACAGCCCTGGGTCCTGCACAAGGCTGTCGACTCTGTGCTCCAGTATCTGAAAGAACCAAGCGTTGTGTTCCCTTGACTGAATTTGGATGTTTTGATCTTAAATGACTCTGGAAGTTACCTATTTACTACAGGACCACAGTAACGAACGGAGGCATTTAAAAGAAATAAAAAAAATATTGGCATAAAATGCTGGGGTATTTTTTGGTTTTTAGTTTTATTTTTGAAAGCTTTAATCTCAAGACTTCATCATACTCGATTGATAACTTTAGATACCTCCTAATTAGAGCTTTACCTGGAAGCCGTTAGTGTAGATTTTGGAACAAAACTGACGGAAGTCTTAGACAGCTTTTCCTTTCGCAGCAATCATGCTGTCTATGGGTAAATTTAGGTGATATTGCCACCTAGTTATTTGTGGCTGAATTGTACATTGCAGTAATGAAAATTAGTATTTTCTTGGCAAACGAGAAGACAGAGCTCTGCTGCAATACCAGAATGACAAGGTGGCCAATTATCAAGCTGTTCTGAGTTCAGTGTCTCCTCAGGCACTGGCATGGTTCAGCCTCTGCCTTATTTCCCCGTGACATCTAAATACTTCATCATATTTTTAAACAGAATTTGGTAGATCTACCTGACAAATATGACCCCAGTCTACAAAGTATTACTAACAGTTAATTATGAAATTATTATTAAAGACACATACAAAGAAAATCGGTCTAAAAAAATGCTCTGTGCTTCTCCATAGTAAGAAGATATGAGAATAAAAATATATTGTATCTATGCCTATACACGTGTGTACACATACATGTGTGCACTCATACACATGTGCACACATACACATGTACACTCATACAAGTATGCACACATACACGTGTGCACTCATACACATGTGCACACATACACTTGTACACTCATACAAGTATGAACACATACATGTATGCACTCATACACATGTGTATACATACATGGGTATACACATACACATGTACATTCATACAAGTATGCACACATACATGTGTGCATCCATACACATGTGCACACATACACATGTGCACACCCAACACCCATGTACATGTACCTGTTTTTATTTGCTTGGATATGTTTAGATATGCTCCAGCCTCTGTGAACTACTCATGACTTGCTGTCACTCTCAGGAAAGGAACAGGAAAAATTGCTGACTTTATGTATGTATGCACATGTGTATGTGTGCACATGTGCATGAGTAGACATGTGTATGTGTGCACATCTATATATGTGCACATCTGTGTGAGTGCACATGTATAAACATGTATGATATTCCAGCAAACTGTGAATGACAAGTTGTGAGAATTTAAGGAAGTCACTTCTTTGTTTCCCAGGATTCTACAGTAAAGTGCACAGACACAGTCATGTCTCTCGTCTTTATGTTAATGATGGAGTCACAATCTTCCATCTCCAGAAATCCCAGCAAGCAGAGATGTCCTCTCTTTGTCTTTCTGTCTTCACCTTCTGGTTTCTTCTCCTACAGATTCAATGTAAGATCCATTCAAACACTGGTACCTGGTATTGGTCACAAATAAAACACACCCAGCTTAAACCACGCCACTACACTCCTGTGTCCCTTTATTAAGGTAGGAGCATTGCCACACTGTGACAGCCACTGTGATCTGGTAGCATTTCACCCATTTTAAGTTCTCTAATATGAGGTTGTTCTTGAAATTCATCCCTCCTTTGGATTATCTTTCATGATTTTAAGGATCCTTAGAGATGATTCATCTCTATGCATTCCCTAGGTAGTCCACCATGAAGCCACACAGATTCAGTGGTACCATGGTGCATGTTCAGACCCACCCTGGCTGGCTGAGAACACTCATTCTGATCTGTAGGAGGGGATGACCTAATCATCCTTAGGTAATTCCATTTTCTAGGGGAAATGGTCAATTCTGTTCAGTTTCCATCTATATCTTGTCAATTCACACATCGCTCCTAAAATCATGACTGATGGGTGGCTAGGAAGGGACTGTGATGGTAAAGCAAGAAAAACTTTTTTGAGACCTAGATTTCAACTCAGAGGATTTGGAAAAGGACTTTTTCTTCTCTAAATTAACCGAGATTAATGAGGACCACATATGTTAAGTGCAAATTTCATTCCTAATCATTCCCTCTTTAAACATTAGAGACACACTGGGTTGAAAAGTAGCTCTGGGTTTGATGTATCATCTGCCGTAGAACAGAGCTCATGTGGCTTCGATGCTGGCGCCTTGGTGTGCTTTGTCTGGTCTTACATCTGCCCACGATTTTATTAATTCACTTCCTTCTGAGTTTGAGTTCATGTGTTCATTACAGTTTTCTTTTGTTCAAAAGGTCATTGTGTGACCAAACCACAGGTTCTTTCTTTTCCTAGGTATGTTCTTTCTGGTTTTGTTTAGGTAAATCAGTTTGTCATTTTCCCATGGATACCAAGAGAGGCAAATCATTTTGTCTTATTTTTTCAAAAAATTTCTCAATATTCCACCGTATTGGGGAGATGTTTTTCAGACCATTACTTAGGCATGAACATTATACTTTAAGTCATCTAGAATCCAATTGCCTTGGGCTATTAATCCTATTTAGTTTAAAGACATGTTCAATTACCCATTTCCTTTCTTTCTCGCCCAAGCCCTCCAGTCCTCTGATTTATCTCTCAGCATCACACCCTGCATTAGCACCCGCACCTTAACTACTTGGAAGAACCCGAAGGGACTTACTACAGGATCCCTCTCAAATAAAATTCAGCTTGCTTTGGAAATTTCATTGATTAAATCTCCATCTATGAGAATAAACATGCTAGTAAAGTTTGAGAGAATCTCTTTTTCCTGTTGCTCCATTTTCTACCACCACCATTTTGTTCATCTCCTTGTTGGAAGCAGGGTTCTTCTTGGTTCTTCTGAGATTAGCAGGATTGCTTCCTGTCACTGGTTACTATAACTGTGGTGCTTGTTGCCCTTTCCACGCATTGATCAATCTGCACCCTTAACTTTCAGGTACCCAAATATAGCAGCTTCACAAAGGCATACATATATTTGGGGTGCTTTTTTCTGTAACTCGGTTCTTGAGCATGAGCTTCACATATGATCACATTATTTCTGAATATCCAAAGGCTGAGTATGGCTTTCCTCCAAGCCAGCTTCCTCAGAGAGAGTCTCACCAATGAGAGAAATCAAATTATGGACAGCATCACAACCCTCTTCCTCATTCAATGCAAATCAAATTTAAAACAGGTCCTTAGAACTGTCCATCTTGTGGAGTTTTCTCTTCTTGGTTCCAGCCACCAGGAGGTCCTCCTTACCCTGAAAGGACCACTCCCCTGGACATTTTAAGTCTTCCTAGCCTTTTGCAGTGCTTCCCATCTATTCCCAGGTCTCTCAGCAAAAGCAGCAGATGAAGTTAATTTAACAAGATCAAAAAGGACCAAGTTCTCAGAATGGAATAATTGGCAAATTTGTAACAACCAAAGTAGCGACACGAATGTGTATTAAAAGTTACGTGTTACAGAATAACTACCATGTGACACACAGAAACCATGGGTGCACAGGAAAACACCCACAACAAAGATTCATCCATCCCATAATGCCACTGCTGGTAGGCTTGAGAAACTCTGCTCTAAGCTCATCTCCAGCGTGAGCTCACAGTCTTCCATCAGTGGGCTGATGGCTTCTGATAACTTTAATTTAATCCACCTGCAGCTTAGTTGCTTCCTGTTTTAATCTTATTTAGACCATCGACAGCCTACAGTCTTAGTTTCTCATGAGTCTCTCATACTATAGTTTTATAGGCATGAAATAGATGAGGGTCACTCACTGTCAGCAAACGTTGGGGAGGACATACCTCGGCAAGGACGTAGGAAACACGAAATGTTCAATGTGTATTCAGAATCTTTACGGTTTGTCATCATATTAGGGTCCTTCTACAAAAGCAGACGTACCGAGTGATGTCTGAGAAACAACAGGAAGCATAAAGCTAGTTTTCAGACTCCGCTCGGACAAAATTTCCTTCAAATGGAATTCCTGGGGCTGCAGCTGTGGCTCAGTTGGTAGAGTGCTGGCCACGCCTGCACAAAACAGTAGGTTTGATTTCTAGCACCAAACAGGACCCAGAGTGGTGGTACACATCTGTAATCCTAGGACTCAGCCACTCATCATTGGCAGGATAGTGAGTCTGAGGTCAGCTTGTGGCCCATGAAATACTGTCATCAGCAACACCAAGAAACTCTGAAACTCCTATGGCCAACTCAGAGTAAGTTTCTCCTGTCCTCCAAAGGCCCCTGTGTTAGTCTTGGTCCCCATTAGGTGACACTAACCTTGTTAGCTTCATAGCATTCCTTCTAGGCTCCACCCAACAGCCAGGTAGGCCTGGCTAGCTATAAGTGGGACTGTTTGGCCTCTCTCTCCCTCTCTCTCCCTCTCTCTCCCTCTCTCTCCCTCTCCCTCCCTCTTTCTTCCTCTCCCTCTCCCTCTCCCTCTCCCTCTCTCCCTCCTCAGTCACTCTTTCTCTCTCTCTCTTTCTCTCTCTCCCTCCTCAGTCTCTCTCTCTGTCTCTCTCTCTCCCTCCCTCCCTCTCCTTCTCCCTCTCCCTCTCCCTCTCTCTTTCTCTCCCCCTCTCTTCCATCTCTCTTTCTCTGCCTCTACTCCCTTCTCAATTCCCCTTCCTAGGCTTCAAATAAACTCTATTTTATAGTCAACTGGTTCTGTGGTTGGTACCTTGGGGGGCAGGAGGCACAGGGGGCAGGAGGCCTCAGCATGGGCCTGTCTGTAGTCACAGCATGCTGTGCCCTTGAAGAGAATGTTAAGGCTCTGGCATATGCTCATTTTCTTTTGTTTCACGATCAGCCTTCTACCATAAACTTTTATTACGATATGCTGCATCACCCGGAAGCAATAACCCTGATATCTCATAGGACTGAACCCATTATACTGAAAGCCAAAAATGTCTTTTTTTCTTTTTCTTCTGGAGTACCCCAGGCATTTGTTATAAAAACAAAAAGCTGTGTAAGTATGTAATCCAGGAAAGACAATTAGGAAGGGAAGTATAGAAACCAAATGAATATTTTTGTTTCCTTTTCTGTCATTTGTTATATTCGGCAATACTGTTTATCAATGCATTCAGCTATCTTCATCATGTTTTTAGTTCAATATATTTGATGATTCTTTGAATATATCAAGCATATTCAAGGGTCTAACTTAGGACCCCTACTGATATAATAAAACACCATGACCAGAAGTCACCTGGGAAGGAAAGGGTTTACTTTATTTCCCTGCTCTATGTTACACTTCATAACTGAGGGGAGTCGGAACAGACACTAAAGCAGAATCCCCTCAGCCCACCCACATCAATCATTAATCAAGAAAATACTCCCGCAGACAAGCCTACAGGCCAATCTGGTTAGAGTGTTTTCTCAATTGAGGTTCCCTCTTTTCAAAGGACTATAGCTCGTATAAAGTTGGTGTAAAGCCAGCCAACACCACACCACTTCTGTATCCATCTATGTTCACGTCACTGATAGTGCCTTGTGACTGAAATCTAGGAATAACATAAATGCTCAACTGCTGGCGTAGCATTAGTGAACTATTCCAGGGATCTGAAGCCTCCTGTAGACTCCGCCTCTATTCAAACTATTCCCCAACTTCTTTCTTTCTCAACCCGGTGTGTGTCTGACTACAGGTTCATTGTGATGCTAGCCACAGTAAATTCCCAAAGAAATGAGCATAGTGTTCTTCCTTGGGGTAAAATAACCAAGCGCAGTGCTGCCCTGCATTGCTAAGGGGTGATCCTACACTGATATGATACATGGAGCCGCCTTCCCTGTTCCTTTTCCTTGCTAATTGTAAGTTGAGACTCAGGGTGTGGGGGAGTGGAGACCTATGATTTCTGTTGGCAGCACTTTTTCCCTAAATCTATAATTAGAGCAAAGAAATGGAGATAATACTTAATTTGAAGATAAGTAAAAAGAAATGGATCAAATCTAAGGGCTCAGGAGAAAGAGATGCAATATGGAGTTAGGTTTGGTCTTGGTTTTTCAAAGCCCTGAACTATTTGACTGATGTCCCTGGAGACTGTAAATAATACTCCACAGAGAAGCTGGTAGATGAGCACACGGCAGTGTTCTGAACAGGACACAAAGTAGTTCCCTGAAATTTTCAACAATTGGCACATCTGAAGAGAGAGAGAGAGAGAGAGACAGAGACAGAGACAGAGAGAGACAGAGAGAGAGAGAGAGAGAGAGAGAGAGAGAGAGAGAGAGAGATGTGTTCCAGCCTCTACATATCCACAAGGCACACTTGGTGTAATGCCAGTATACTTCAGTGACAAATGGCATCTATACAGCATTCCCAAATGCAGAAGGAAGGATAATTAAAAACAATCCTCTCATCTCAGATGTGTGAAGATTAATAGAATGATTTCAGAAAAGGTCCCTAAGCTTTTGGAAAGAAGACGGAAATGTAAGAAAGTGATGCAGTGTGGTTTAATTTGTAGTTCCGAGAGGTAGCTTATAAGCCCTTTACATCAAATGGAAAACATAATTAGTGCTACATTCCTGCTTCAAAGGTCAGTTTACATACCAAGCAACCAATGTAAAGTTGGAGGATTTAATCATGAATTAATTTGTGGTACAGCATATGTTACGTATATTAAGATATAGGTTTTAGAACTTTAGCTAATAGTAAAAATATGAGATAAGCACAGAGCTGGAAAATCGCTGGCTGTTCTCCACCTTAAACAAGATGACAATATTTCTGAAGGACTCCCTTCAGCTCTTGCTAGTGTGTGAGTGTACAATTATGCACAGGCTTCAGGAGACAACAGCATCAGACGGAGGGCAGACTTGAGAAAAGAGTATTCTAAACTTCTGATCCAGCATCAGCATGGCCTGATACAGCTGGGCTGGAATAGAGTGGAGAGAAACAGGGTGTAAATAGGCAGGAGGACCAAGCTACAGTGCTCAGAATGAGACTGGAGTCTGGGTGTGCTGGTAAAAAAAAAGGGGGGAGGGGGTGGAAAACAGAAGTAAGGAGAAGAAATACACTCAGGGAAGAGTTGAGTCTCATAACTGACAGTATAATATGTTGGAGCTGAGTGCTACACAGTAGCATCGCTGCACAGTAGTATCACTGCACAGCACAGCTCAGAGAGAGAGACTACAGCTTTTCACAGTGTCGGGGTAGCTCTGGGAAAGTTGGTACAGGACTGCTGGTGATTTGACCTGTCATTTGAAAACCTGGACAGTGCCATATAAGGGAATGTATGGTCCAGCCAGAAAACTGACATCTATGCTGGATGGTAAGGGCAGTCACACAACCATGGCTATTGAGCTGAGCTAGATTTCCAAGTAGATTCCATTTCGATGCCTTTCAGTTCAAAATTTAAAACCCACGTGTGACTAATGAACTGCACCCTGATCTGGATGGATCTAGAAGAATGAAGAGCCATCAGAACATGCATTGGGAGGACCAAGTGTCAAGCCAACTGGAGTATAAAATGCTCATCTTAGGATCATGAGTTACCGAATTTACCCCTTTCCCTAAAGCAGATGTGCTAGTGCTTGTTTGTAGTGGTGGTGTGCTGGGGAGGAAAAGGCATGGGTTCCTGGGGGCTCACTGGCTTACTTGATTGTCAGAGGTCCTGTCAACCAGCCAACTGGTCACAGTAAGTGCCATCTGAGGATGACATTAGAGATTGAACAATGACCCCAGCGCACGTGCACACATACACAGAGACAGACAGACAGGTACATACATAGAGAGAGACAGATAGACACACATACACAGTGACAGACAGACAGACAGAGACAAAGACAGACAGAGACACAGAGACAGACACATACAGAAAGACAGAGACAAAGACAGACAGACAGTGACAAAGAGACAGAGACACAGAGACATAGTGACAGAGACAGACAGAGACAGACAGAGATAGACAGACATACACACAGACAGACACAGAAAGATGGACAGAGACAAAGAACAACAGACAGACAGACAGACAGACACAGAGAGAGAGAGAGAGAGAGAGAGAGAGAGAGAGAGAGAAAGCACTCATTGGGCAGTAAAAGACAGCCAGGAGCAAGAGTGGGCTTAGGAACTAGTGGGAACACAGAGCATTGGTGACCGTACCACCAAAGACAAAAAAGAATAAAAAGACACGGGGTGGAAAAGCTGGGCACAAACTACCAGAAGAAATCCCTCTTCTTTTCAGGATTTGCCCCTCAGTCCCTTTTCACCATGTGTGCCATTCGTTTTGTACACATCCCATCGCCTATGTACTTTGAGATCAGAGTACACAACCCAGGAGATCATATAAGAAGAGAGGAGATTTTGTCCTAGTACAAGCCAGCACCTACTAAAAACCAAAGGAAAATTGTCTCGGAGAAATTCTTCCCTATTGCTGTGAGGCCTGTGCACGCAGCTGCTGGATTTCCCTGGGAAGGCCTAGGTACTACACGGCAGAGTTCAGAGGGAACTGGTACAGGTTCCCCCACTTCAGTAGCTCAGAAAGAAGCAGGGTGGTCTGCAGGAACTCTTTGAGTGGCAGGCAGCTGCTGACTTAACTGAGTATGGGCGCATCTTGTAACTCTTCCCCTCTGCCTGACTTTCACATCTCAGCATTTCCTGGAAGTTATGCATAATTAAACCATGTGCTTCCTATTGAGAGTTTGCATTTTTTCCCATATTAGTTGCATTTCCAAAAATACATGATACGCATGATAAAAATTATTGTATGTAATGGGGAATTTCGTTTTTTTTCCCCCATCTCAATAGAATTTATTAAGGAAGAAAATATTAGATTTGAGTACATGGTAACAATTTATTTATTCAGAAGTGAGTTTTTGCATGTACAAGTGACTTGTGTATTTATCGTCTCTGATGAATAAACAACTTTCAACAAATGGCACATGTTGGCAGCAGGCTATTATATGTAACCATAATAATAAAATGTTTACGGAGAGTGTCCCTGAGGTATGTGCTTCCATCTACAGTATGATTAAGGCTTTATCGTGGCTGAGATTGTTATGTTTTCTGTAACGTTCAGCAAAGAACATTGCCACAAGTGGCTTATTAGATTGTTTATCAGTTTGCAGGCTCAAAACCAAAACTGTCTGTTAGATTTGTTCCTATGTTCTTTGTGATGCAGGTGTCGAGTCATGATAGGGTTTGATTCACTGGATGCATCTTTAACAATCTGTTCCACTAATGCTCCGTGTATCTCCCTGTGCCTCACATCAGCCCACACAGGGATAGAGGAGCAAGCTCTGGGTAGACCATCAGGATCCACTGACCTTAACCCAAACACCTTGTTCATTCTGTTTGATCAATTGGCATTCCTCTGAAGATTTTGTTATAGAATTGTATTTCTGGTACAAAAGCCAAAAATAAACCAAACAGATCAGTCCCTTTTTTTGTGGCTATGATAAAATATAAGACAGCCTTTATAAGACAAAAGTTCTTTAGGAGAGGGAGGGTTTATGTTGTCTCATGGTTTGAGGAGACATGGCCAGTCACAGTAGTGAAGGCACAATGACAAGTGGCTCTGAAGGCAGTACTGGGTGCCTGCTTGGCATTTGGAATTGATCTGCACCCTAAAGGGTCTGCTACACCAATAGCTGGGGATCAAGTGTTCAACCAAGTGTCAGGGACATTTCACACTGAAGTCATAGCACCAATGTTGCAGATACCACACAGGGTCAAATAACACACACACTCACACTCTCTCACACATATACACACAAACACATAGTCAAACCACACACATACACTGCACACAAACATGCTCACACGTTCACACATACACTTACACACATACACACACAAACACAGTCAAACCACACACACACATACACAGTCCACTCAATTGGCACACACATACACTGCACACACACTCACACATGCACTCACACGCACACACTCACAC
>JADRCH010000031.1:17544991-17622023 GCA_019843965.1 Rhynchomys soricoides | reverse complement strand
ACACTGCACACACACTCACACATGCACTCACACGCACACACTCACACACACTCACACACACTCACATACACACACTTGCATTCATACACTCACACACACAGGCCCACAAGCACACACACACACACACACACACACACACACACCACATAGAGCTCACATCTTTCTTTTCAGCTTTCCATCCATTTGCCTTTATAGACCAATTGGTGGAAGACTCAGGATGTGAAGGTTTGCTGGGAGGACTGTCTCTGGGTGGGCTTTGATTATCTGTAGTCTCAGTCCGTTTCCAGTTTCTTTTCTTTGCATTATGTTTACATTGTAACCTCTCAGCTTTCTGCTCCAGCTCCTTACCTCCACATCCCCCTGCCATTATCCACTCCCCTCTGAAGCCTACAGAAGAGTGATCTCTGTCTCTTATAAGTTACTTTTGGTGGTGGCAACAAAAAGGAACTAAACAGATGGGCTCTAAGTTGGAGAAGAAGAAGTTATGAAAGGAGCTCAGGTTGTGTGATGGGAAACTGGTACAAGATGCCAATCAGATCAAAGTATTTGCGATACAGTTTTTGACTACCACATCATCTAATTTGACACATATTCATTTGGACAAGTCTGCGCACCTGCGATTTCTTCTGGCCTGTTCTTAGAATGGCACAGGCAAGTTTTTCTTTTACATTTTCTTATGCAGGCAACTTGTATTCTTCAATCTTTGTGACTTGTAGTTTATTAGAAGGGTAGTAGTCTTCCACTCACTGTTGTTACATTTTTTTCCATCTACCTGTAACTGTTTTCCATTTACAAAACCATTTAGCCAGCCATATGGAATGTGTTATTGTGTGGTTTTCAGTAAAATAAAGTTACAGGGTAAATAACTTAGTGTAAAGTCCTCCATTTTATTTTTGAGGAAAGTTCTCTGCCCTTACCTGGAAGGTGGACTCAGTCATATCTCTCTACAACATATATTTTTAAAATTACAATACGATTTTTCAATAATAGCAAATGGAAACTATTAACTATTATTTCATTAAAGTTGAAAGTTTATACTTTATTCATTTAAGCTTTCATGTATGAAAGATAAGAAATATCATTTTAGGGTAATGACAAACAAATTTAAGAAGTTAAATAATAAAAACAAAGATTAACATTCTAAAACAAAAAATTAAAACCCTCTTAGGATGCATAACAGCTATCAACAAATGAATAAGAGTCTGAAATATTTATTTAAGCTTATTTGGTTTCAGATACTTCCCATGAAATTAGAAAAATTTAAAACATCTGATTTAAAATCAGAATTGCCAACATGAGTCAAAGAAATGCTTGCAAAAGCCCAAAGAGAACAGTGTGAATGTAAATGCCCTTCGGGAGCCATATCCATACAGATAAACCCTGAGGGGAGCCAGGTACACAGAGTTAACCACCCCCATCCCAGGAGAGCCAGGTACACACAGATAAACCCTGAGTGGAGCCAGGTACACAGAGAAACATCCCCCCCCCCAGGGGAGCCGTATACATACAGACAAACCCCGAGAGGAGCTGGGTACACACAGATAAACCCTTGAGAACCTGACGTGAAGTCTAAGAGGGAAGAGCAGAAAGCTGCTTGAACTTTTTAGCTTATATTTTATTTTTTATATTGCTGTAAATCTCTTATTCTGCCTAATTTACAGACTATTTGACTTAAATTTTGATGTACTGGGTGAATTCATGTGTGTGTGTGTATGTGTGTGTGTGTGTGTGTGTGTGTGTATTTATGTTTGTATATAGTTATTGAAACCTAGAAAAGCAAATAAATGAACAGATAGATAATAGATGCATAATAGATGATAGATAGAAAGATAGATAGATACATAGATACATAGATCGATAGATAGATACATAGATAGATACATAGATAGAAATGGATAGATAATAGATATGTACTATCCTGTACTACCTGGGAATTTAAACATCTACTGTAACTCCTTGGAACATATCCCCTATGGAAACGGCCAGCTTAGATGTAAGACTCAGGAGATGAAAATACTAAATATTAGTAGTAGTCCTTGTATGCTATTGTAAACCATTCAGTATGGCTTGTTCCTACTGTAGAATTTAGAGGGCAAACACACAAATGCTTTAGGTTGTCTAATATGGTGTATTAAATGGGAGGATGTTGGGTATCAGATTAATAAGACACCAAATCAAAGTAGCTAGAGACCTCCTGAGACTCTCTGGCAAAAGAAGAAAGCCAAGTAGCTAGGACAGAGCCTCTGCACACGTCAGTCACTCGTGCTCCCCCCAGAGGAGCCTCCTTGGTGAATTTATTTCAGCATGACTAACTGCAAAAGAAAGGGAGAAATAACAGCAGACCAAAAATATCTAAAAATGTGGACAAGAAAGAAACACTCATAGAAGAGACAATTCATTTAAAAATGACAAACAGGAACAGCTGAACATTCAAAAGAAACTCTGAAGAGAACTCGCAACAACAGCCCTATGTTAACAGGGAGCAAAAAGTGGCAGGCAGGAGGGAACGAATTCAGTAAAATCCACCCTAAGAGTCTATAAGATGGAACAACATTATAAACAAACTTACTATCCACTCTAGGCATATGAAAGAATCAATTCTATCAGGCAGGGGGATTAAGTGGTGGAAGTATGGGAGGGTAAAGGAGGCCGTAAGGGGAGTGGGAACTAAGACCAAGAACATTTTGAATCACCTGTGTGAAAATGTGCTACTGTAGAAGCTATCTAAAATAAATACATAAATGTGCATTAAAAGAGATTAAATGTAGTTACCCTTTATGGGGGTGAGGGAATGATGCCTTTCCCAGATGCTATAGACTATCAAACCAAAGGCCCAAAAGCAAGGTGTAAGTTATATGTTCCCATAGGCCCCTAAACAATATAGAATATCACCACTGCTCTTGGTTAAGCTCCATAACTTGATGTTCATAGCCTATTTCTCTGAAGATACCTTATATTTATCTCATAGAATTCAAAGAAATTAAATTGGTATTAACATGGCCACTTCATCCCTGCTAGCTAGCTTCCATGTGACTGAAAGTCACTATGCATGCTACCAGAGGATGAAAGCCATCATCAGGCTTCTACAGGCATGACCCTGCCAGCTACAATAAGGACTGGCCTGGGGAGATATACACACTGGTATAATAGTGGCATGGGTGTTTGTGGAGTAACCAACTACTCTGATTAGCTTTAAGGCCTGATCATCAATACAGAACCTTATCTTGTTGCAGTAAATCTCCAACCCCAGAAAGCCCATGCAAAAATACTCAACTCAGTTATAATATTTATAAGCTGCAAGCATGCCTAGATTGGGCAGATTTACCACTACACTACCCTATTCCCCAACTATGAGATCCCTTGCTACTTGCCACTTCTTCGGGCCACATAGTTCTGCCTCCTTCTGCTTCTTCTCTCTCCATCTTCTTCCTGACTTGTTCCCTCTCTTCTCACACTCTCTAGAACCTCCAGCCCCACCTTTCTCTTCCACTGCCCAATCACAGGCTCTAGCCTTATTTGACCAGTTAAAGTGGGGCTCACATGAGATCACCTGAGTACTTAATGATCTACTCCTCCTTGGGCCAGCCCCTCTTGAGGAAGCAGAATTAACATCAAAATACAAACAGCACCAGGGCAACCCACAACAATACTGTTAACTGGACCAAAAAGTAAATAAGTAAATAAATAAAAATGTGTAGTTATAGGCCTTAGAGAAGAGCCCACTACTATTATTCCACTAAAAGTTATTAAACTGCTCTCTGAGTTCCTATCTTCATAGTAGTGGATTAGTGCATGTCTCAATACTGAAGCTGCTTTTATTCATAGATGGAAATTAATAAAGAATGAATGAGCAGAGAATAAAAGACTGTAAAGCATTTAACCCGAGTGGAGTGGGTTATCAACATACCGCCCACTCTAAAGCTTAGGAATCATTGTGAAGAGGGTCAGAAAGATTGTGAGGAGAAGAAGTCATTAGGGGTTTCTGCAGAACAGTATGTTCTGGACATGACAAGGACATAAATTGGGCAACATTTCAGCATTGGTGTGGGAGGGAGTCATGAAGTCCCAACCCTAGCTGAAAAACTATTGGCAACATAGCAATCTGATGGCTGCTGGGTAAGGGAGATTTGGTTTTCATTAGGGATGTAGGCTCTTGACAGACTGCCCAGGTGCCAGTGGATGATCTTACCTGTCTTGGAAATACTGGAAGACTTGCCTGGGTCCAATGGTGTTTTGTAAAGGATGGCATGAAGTTGGAAGCAGGAAGTGATGGGGGGAGTCTGAGAAGACTTGACAGGCAGGGAAAGGGGTGGATTGGATTGAAGCTGATTACATTCGTGTATGAAATCCTCAAACAATAAATTGAAAAAGAGAACAAACTCATAAGGCAAGCACCAGATTCACAAAAGATTCTGTCTGGAGTGCAGGAATATCCAAAGGATAAAAGTATGATTCTACAGAGATCCTTTCTGTCCCTGGAGAAGAGATAAAAGCGGATAGATAAGAAGACACAATCAAAGAGATGAAAGAGCCCGGGCTGGCACACGTACAGCTGATCACCTTATTGCAGGCAAAATTAATTAAAAGTCTTTCCACAGGTGGGCTTCAACAGAGAAAATTCAAAATATGTCACTTTGTTTTTACTCTGAAAATTAAAAAATAAAAAATAAAAAGTGATGTGGGTCGTATTAACCATGGAAAACACATCCATTGATCTTTCATCATTTGCTTGTAATGTTTCTAAGTAAATGGGGTGTATTTGTTCATTTAATTATTTTGTATTAATATTCCTGATTTAGAGAAAAAGGACAGAGACTCAGAATGGCAAGGAATTTAAGAAAAGATCACAGAGCCAGTAAATAACATCATTAACAGACATTACAACCATGGCTTTATATCTTGAAAGATATTTTTAAAAACTAGAATTAGAAAACATACTAGAGTACAAACCAAACACATGACTTCAGAATAGTAGATAACACCTTTGAAATACCCATCAGGAAGAATAAATGGAAAGGGGTCTAAGAATCTAAAGAGTGTGGACAACACAGAACCCAATGAATAGGACAATCATTCGACCTTCAGGTGTGCTGATATCATGTGCAGTCCCAGCATTCATGAGGGGAAGGCAGGAGGCCCATGGGAGCAAGGCTATCTCAGCTCCATACGTGAGACCATTGCTCAAAAGGCAGATTTAATAGTGGCTATAATACTACATAGAAATAAATTAATTGTCTATTAAAATGTTTACTTTTAATGTTTATTGGGCAAAATACAAACTGCAACAATAAACTTTGGTGGAAACATTTCCCAAATACAGAGACACATAGAACTAAGATGGCAAGGCTCAGGCAGGTAGAACACATGCAATAACAGGGGACCAGGAAATGTGGTATTAGTGCCTAAGGAAGCTAAGCTCAAAATGAAGCATATGAAAGAAAAGGGGACGAGTTTGCACACAGCTCACAGTTTTCTTTTTTGTTGTTTGTTTTGTTGTGTTTTGTTTTTTTGAGACAGAATCCTCTGTGTCTGTGGGGCTGACATATAACCATCAAATGCAATGCACCGTACTTTAAAATGTACAACTATCCTTCCTACAACAGTGAGAGAAATAACACAGTGTGCTTGCTAGATGCCAATGTGTTATCATGGATGTGGTAAGTGAAGGAGGGGGCTGAAAGCTACTAATAACCCTGAGTCAACCATACACAAGGTCAACCATACACAAGGTCAACCATACACAAGGTCAACCATACACAAGTTAGCTCTGAACCTTTAGAATTAACCTTTCTCTCTGCCACAGTCAAACATTCAAAAAACTCATAATTCATGGGTCCCAAAGCAAAGTTCAACAAATTCCCAACAAAACAAGACACAGTCAAATTTTTTGGTGTCACTATAAAAAATCTAGTAAAAGAGATATTTTAATATAGCATTAAAATGTAAGACTCTAATAAGAGAAACAATGACAATTACTAAGCTTTTGTAAAATTCAGTAGTACCAGTATATATAGGCGATTTTTATTTTTATCTTTTGGTCTGATGGCATTTCAAAGTTTTCCACAAAAGGACACCCTCGTGCTGTGCAGCCTCACACTGGAACATAATCAACTGGCAAGGAACAACATTATCAAAGAAAATTGATTCTCCATTTCCCAGAAAGTACCAGTTCCCAAGGTCTCCTCATCTGGGGGTGTGTCTTCCTCTCCCCTTCATGATGGGATTGATTCTGTCTGGCTTAATCTTTGAAGAGCTCATGCATTGTTGCCACAGGCATCCTGACTTCATATGTTTGACTGCCCTGTTGTGTCCTGGAAAAACAGCTTCGTTGTGGTTAGCCATCACCTCTGGCTCTCACACTCTTCCTGTTCCTCTTCTACCAAGATGGATTAGAGGGCATGAAATAGATGTCCTGTTTATAGATGAGCATGCAAGAGTCTCTCAGTCTCTGCACCTTGGCCAGCTACAGGTCTCTATGTTAGTCACTGTGATGGTTTGTATAAGCTTGGTTCAGGGAGTGGCCCTATTAGGAGGTGTGGCCTTGTTGGAGGAGTAGGTGTGTCACTGTGGGTGTGAGTTAAGACCTTCACCCTAGCTGCCTGGAAGTCACTCTTCCACTAGCAGTCTTCAGATGAGAATGTAGAACTCTCAGCTCTGCCTGCATCATGCCTACCTGGATGCTGCCATGTTCCTACCTTAATGATAATGGACTGAACCTCTGAACCTGTAAGCCAGCCTCAATTAAATGTTCTGTATAAGACTTGCCTTGGTCATGGTGTCTGTTCATAGCAGTGAAGCCCTAACTAAGACAGTCGCCTTTCCCGTAAATAGAAGCATCTCTAATTCAAGTTAAGAAGTGCCATATTCTATGGGTGCAACAATAACTCAGTAGACAGATGGGCAGCATAAGTTGAATTGGCTGGGTGGGGGGATGCACAAAGTTGTGTGGATAGAGATCAGGGGTGGGTCTGGCGAGAGCCAAGGGAGGAGATGACTGTGATCAAAACAAATTACAAAGATTACCCAAGAACTAAGAAAATCTTTCAATAGCAACATGAACCATATTATATACAGAAAGTTTTGAGATAATGAGAAAGCAGTATTCGGAAGGAAAACCAAAATTATGCCTACTTTTATATGAAAAAGGACTAGTAGAAATTTAAAAAAACACTTTATTAATGGTAATAAAAGCACTAGGCAAGTATGACTGAAGAAGCAGTGATGGACAATAAATGAGTAAATCACAACAATGGAACTGGATATTTTAAAATATGAATCAATAAAATCATAACTCTTCTAGCAATAATAACAGGAAACAATAAGTACACATACACATATTACCAGTAAAAAGGATGGACATCACAGTACAGGCTGTGTACATTATGCTAATGAACTTTAATATAGCACTTAATGCAAATCACCTGAGAAATAAATAATAACCAGAATTGATACATATAATTATCAAGACTGATCAGGTAACTCATCCTAAAACAAATGAAATTTTAAACCCACCCATCCACACACACACACACACACACACACACAGTGCTTCTGAAATTTCAAAGCAACTAGAAATCCTGATTTTTCAAATGTATAGAGCATTAAAATGTAAGAATAATTTTCCCACTAACATTTTTACTAATATTTATTTTTTAACTTTATTTCATGTATATATGTGTGTACTTGAGTATGTATGTACCACATGTTCCTGCAGAGGCCCTCAGAAGTCAGAAGAGGGCATCAGATCCTCTTGAACTAGGGTAACATGCAGTCCTAGTAATCGTGATAGGAATATTTCACAAAGTTACTCATCTAAACACACACACACACTCACACACACACACACACACACACACACACACACACACAAAATAAAACTCATTTATGATAGGGGTCTGAAATCATAAATAAAAAAAATTACCAGAAAATCAAATGTTATCAATATCTCTGGAGAACAGTGTACAGTATTCAATCTTTCTCAGAAATGCATAAGTAGAAATAAAAATAAATAGCCATGGTACTACCCTGGTACCCATGGATCCATTGAAAATTGCTTTAGATTCAGCCCTCAGCGGCGGTGGATAAAACCATTTGCAGATGCTCAGCTCCCTTGTGTAAACTGCTCCACCATTTGTACATCGCCTGTGCATGCTGTCTAGTACATGTTATTTCTGGATGACTTAGAGATAACACAATAGGAGTGCTGTGTTGAGAACTGCTTTGAAATAAGAGCAGGAGAGTTCTGCCCCTGTGCAGTGCACATGAACCTTTCTTATTTTTTGTTTGGTTATTTTACCTGTGGTTGATTGAATCTACAGATACTTTATAGGGGAACAATTATCATCAAGAAATGCTCTGATTGTTCTGGCCATTTGACTAGAACCATAGAAATGAACGAAGTGTCAATTAGAGGATGTGAGATGAAATCACGTTCATTTATTGATGAGAGAACAAGGCTATCTAGAAAATGGCAGGCTTAGCAGAACACTAAAATGGTGCAAAGAGTCTAGCCCTGCCTTGTGATATTGTGAGTGTGCACTTGGCCTTGTTTTACTTTCTGCTTCCTGGCACAGACAGCACGAGGATCTTGGAATCTTGACAGTGATGTGTCTTCCGGCATGGATGATGAGTTATGTGCTGGCTGCCTCTAGGTAGCTTCAGGATGGGTACTGGGAACCTCCCCAGGAAAACCAAGACAGAATAGGGCTTGGGATTCCCCTCAGTCTTACATGCCAGCCTATTCTTATAGGACTGGATGTGGAGTTAATCACTGATGGCCAAGGATGTAATCCATCAGGGCTATGTAAAGAAGTCTCCCTAAAAGAACAAAAGCAGACCTCAGAATTTGCAGGATGTGCAGATTCCTGGAGAGCAGAGGGTTGGGGGGAACATGAAAATCTCCCACACCCCTCATCCTGTATATCTACACATCTGGGTTCCTTAAAGGAAGCCAAAACAGGTCAGTATGTCTCTCCAAGTTCTGTGAGCTACTCAAGCAAACGAATCAAACTTGAGAGACTGTTGGGATGCTGACTGAGAGCCAGTTAGAGTAAGGAATGACCTGGTGCTTGTGATTGACCCTTTAGAACTCTCAACCTGTTGGATCTGAAGACATCTCAGGGTAAGAAGTGTCAGAACAGAAGTAAATAGAGGGCACCCAGCTATGATAACACTAAGTAATTGCTTGCTAATGGAGAGAGGTCCTCAGGTCCTCACACACTTTTAGAGGTCACAGTAGTCTTTGTGTAAATTGTGGGGATGAAAGAGGAAAAAAAAACCATTGTTTCCTTTTCTAATACAGATAGACCACCCCAAAATGCACACACAACACATCAGAGCTTTTTCATATACCAGGAGTAACTCATTCAAATTTGTGACTGAAAACATTTCCATCTACAGGTGTGTTAGTCTATTGCTGTGAAGAGACACCATGACCAAGGCAACTCTTATAAAAGAAAGCATTTATTTGGAACCTTGCTTACAGTTTCAGAGGGTTAGTCTGAAGTCATTGCAACAGGAAGTATTGGGGCACACAGTGAGGCATGGTGGCAGAGAAGTAGTTAAGAGCTACTTCTTGATCCATGAGCAGAAAGCAGAGAGAGACCCTGGGACTGCTGTGGGCTTTTGAAACCTCAAAGCCCATCCCCAGTGACACACCCCCTCTACAAGGACACATACCCTCTAACAAGGACACACCCCACTATCAAGAACACACATTTCCTTAACAAGGACACACCCCCTCTAACAAGGACACTTCCAAATAGCTTATCACTGGGAGCTAAGCATACAAATATGTGGGCATATGGGGGTCATGCTCACTCAAAGCAACAACAACAGGGCTCATTTAAAAAAAAAAGACTTGTTTTGAAAAAGGCAAAACTCACATGTTAAAGAAAGAACGAAAAGTGATATACCAACTGGATATATGCGAGAGATGAGAAAAAGTTGATCAGACCAGTAAGTATAGGGAAGGGGCATAGGAGACCCCATCTCTAGCCCAGTGGCTACTGTGCTAGGAACAGTGGATGGATGCTGGAGAAGGGACCTCAGTTTTCTTCAGGGGTCTGCCCCATGGTAGGTTGTCCATGTATCAGTGGGTGGTGATGTATATCCATGTGATATGGGAAACACTGATTGGACTCAGCCATTAAAAAATAAAAAGAAAGACATGAAGTTGTGAATAGGATATAGGCAGAACTTTGGGAAGACTTGAAGGGAAGTGGGGCATAGGTATGTAGCTATGACCCAAATACATTATATTCATTAAAGAATAAATAAAAATCCAAATGTACATCATTGGAGATGATTAAAATGGTATATAATTTTTGCTAACCAAAAAGTACAATTTAAAAGCTGTTTGTTGTCCTCAGATACATATAATTGTGGTGTGATGGTTTGTATATGCTTAGCCCAGGGAGTGGCACTATTAGGAGGTGTGGCCTTGTTGGAGTAAGTGTGCCACTGTGGGCATGGACTTAAGACCCTCTTCTTAGCTGCCTGGAAGTGAGTCTTCCACTAGCAGCCTTCAGGCGAAGATCTAGAACTCTCAGCTCTGCCTGCACCATGCCTGCCTGAATGCTGCCATGCTTCTGCCTTGATGATTATGGACTGAACCTCTGAACCTGTAAGCCAGCCCCATTAAATGTTGTCCTTGTAAGAGTTGCCTTGGTCACGGTGTCTGTTTGCAGCAGTAAACCCTGACTAAGACATGTGGTATAAATATTGGTAACTATCATTTTCTAATAACCTCACAATGTGAAGTGGCATGTCAAATATAATTCAAAACTTGTAACACAAAATTTTATTTATGAATACAAATCAGCATAGCCCTGAGATAAGTCACATTAAAAAAACCATTTAGAATGTGCCAGTATTTACATTTTAGATGAATAAAGAATAGAAATCATGAAAGCTGTGTTATGGTGATTGGCTTACCATACAGTAATTCCTCTTGGTAAGAGGCTCCTATTTGTAAAATAAATGCCAAAAAATACCACAGACAAAATACTTCAAAGTTTAAGAGACTACAAATGTATTCACAAAATATAAACTAACTTCACTCTAGCCTCTGGATGAAGATGCTCTGCCCAAGTAAAGGTCAAGCTGAGTTCAACTGGAAAGGATTGCCATGATGCTCTGTAAGTTTTGATAGGTTGCATGTCATACCTGTGTGTTTTAAAGAGATAATGACCCAAGAGAAAAAAAGAAGAAAAACTCCTTAAAATCTTGGAATCCTTGTGACTAGTGACATAATAATATCCTGGCATAAACCCTTGGAGGGAAGAATTAGATCCAAATGCCAAAAACCTCAAAGATCTGCATGGGGTTTCATCATTAATTCACCTTCCAGGGAATGCTTCCTAATAGCTAACCATCTCTACAGTGGAAACTTTATCCCTTGGGGCAGATGTGTAGCTTTGTTCAAAATGGCGTGTTAGCCAAAATCCATCTGGACATGCAGAATCCCTCTTTACAAAACTTTCTATGTAGTTCTTTGCTTTCTATCACTATGTGTGTGGTCATATAGTAATGTCTTCTGTAATCCTCTCCAGTTCACTCCCAAGAAATTTCCCAGGCAGAGTCTACCGAAAGTCTTTATGGGAAGTATGCAAGGAGGTGTGTGTCTCCCTCCCACCAACATAGAAAATACCCTGGAGGCCCAAAGAAGCATGTCTTCCCCATTTTCTCAGCATTGCCCATGGAAACCCCTTCCTTCCTTTGCTTCCCATCCAAGGCACCTTCTGCAGGCTCCAAAGCTGCTTCTTGGATTTTCAGACAGATCCTTCATACCCAGCATCCCTACTCTCACCCAGAACAATTCAGCTATGTCCAGCTGCTGTCTCCAAACTTCCTTCTCAGATGTGTAGGGAACCATGGGAAGTCCTGGGCTGACAAGTGTTTCCACTTCATCAAAAGCAGCAACAGAAACTTATAAATAAAACCTTTCTTATAAAGAACCACACAAGGGGTCACCACATCAAATGGGCTGTAACTCTGGCTCCAGGGAATGTAATGCCCTCTTCTGGATTCCAAGGACACCTGTGTTCACATGTACACAAAGTCATGCACACACACACATAAGTTTTAAAATAAATCTTTTTTAAAACCACATAAAATTCATAAACTTCCTAATACTTACATGTAAACAAAATGTGTAAGTAAATATACATATGTATATATATATTGACTAGAACCTATATTCATCCTATGAAAGTTTTAAATTTTCTCCAGGAAGAAAAACAGTTTGCTGTCCAGCAAAGCCCTAATGTCTACTTTCATTGCTGTCTTATATCAGGCTTCCTATAAACAGAAACAAAGGAAGAGATGGGGTCAGAAATTCAACACACATCTGTGAAGTAACAAGCCAGGATTTGGTAGTTGAAGAATTTGACACACTATACAGTTACAACTAAATTTTTTTCATTGATTTACATGGGGAGCTGGGGAAAGTAGATGGCTTTTCATAATTTTCTCAGATTGAAGCAAAGGGGCCTAGAGCATGTGTCAAGCCAGCCATTAGCCTCAGGCAATGGGGAGAGAGCCAGTTAGAAAATTTCAGTAGTTCATATCCCCAGCAACCCGCAGAAGATAGCCACAAAGTCCCGGAAGACAGAGAAGTTGCTGGGGGAAGCTGTTCTAACACAGGACTTTGAGAAAGCATGACAGGGCTCATTCTTAGACCCTGTACAGAAGTGATGCTTGCTAAGAAGCACACTTGTCTTTCATCAGGAACCATGTGAGGCCAGGCATACAATGGCAACAGAACCCCAAATCCAAGGACATTCCAACAAAGTGATAGTTTATTTCTTTCAAATGTCACAGCCGCCACACATGCTACCATTTTTGCAAGAAAGATATCCTGCATAAGATATCCTGATCCAATCTGCTTCAGTCATGTGACTCTGCTTCTTCAATATGTGTCATAACAGTTCACTGTGAGCATAACTGAGGTACTGGCTCTTTCACAGACATCCACTCTTCATGTCTAGAGGTGACTGTATGATTTGTTCACATCTTAATAGTCTTATTGATCACAAGAATAACATGTAAAGGTGAAGGAAAGAGAAGGGTGCTTTTCTGAGAAGAGGAATTAGATGCAAAATTATCTACTCTTGCTTCTTTCAGGATGAAAAATAAATATGATGCTCGGGCCCTGGAGCATCGCAATGCTACCCAGCATGAGACTGACTCCCTAAATGTTCTCAGGTGTGGTAGTGTTTACAGCTCTAGATGGCAGCATGAACCTGGGAGAGCAGGGCCTACAAATGAGGCAGACAAAAGTCTCATGCAATGGCCAACTTTATTCAGTACATCAGACAATTTATACTCCTGGGGTTAAGATGAATCATGTAAGCAAGGTGTTGAATCACAAGGAAAACCCACACAGGACATAAACATGTTTTTCCATAGAGACACGTGAATAACAGCAGCTGAAGTAAACTCAGGCCTATCCGCTACACCTGGGAAGAGAATGAAAACACGTTCCAAGAACGATTCTGGGATTTGAACAAAGTGAGGTCAGGAGAGTCTTGTGTGCTTTCTTGGAGTTTTCTCATGAGCCCTCAGAATTCTCGCATGACTGCATTCTTGGACTGTGTTCCGCCGACAGGCAGCAGGCTAGTCACAAAGCTGTGTAGAAGCAAACCCTTACTGTCTGAAGACATAGCACACATGCTTGGCTTCTCATCACTGTTTTAACCTTATCTGTTTCAGCACCTACGGCTGCTATGTAGCAGGTTTGTGTTCTCTGGATGCTTCAAAGGGTTTCAAAATGTTTGCTCGGAATAGGCATTACTTCACAGCTGATCCAAAATGATTTTTGAGACAGTAGTAATATATATAATATATATTATATATAATGTATTATATATGCATATCTATCTAATTTTATATATATATATATATGCATTTATAATTATTATTTAGAAATGAGACTGGAAGAACTCAACCAGAACTTAATTTGAGAGTAATAGAAATTACACTTGCTGTCCTCTTGCCACAGACACTCCACTTAAAACATTTCGGATGGAGGTCATGCCAAATTATACTGACGTTTGCAGGGTCTTGACATTTTAACCTAGAAACTGCAATGCTTTAAAAATTCTCCATAGGATGGGGTAACTTGAAATTTTGTATTTCTTAGTGCATTTGATTTTTAAAGAGGAAAATTATTTGGATGGGCATCGTAAGAATAATTCTTAGCCCATGCCTTAATCCTAAAGTGTTAAATGTCTTCCAAGAAAATACTGAAAACAATTACTCCCCACACTTGTAAATAATTATGGAGACTACATCCTTTGAAATACTAACTACAACCAAGAATTTAAAAGAAAAATATCTCAAATAATTTCTCATTAATATTTTAAATTTAGAATTTTAAACTATATATACATACATATACATAGTCACAATTAAGTTTTAATTAAAATAGTTAAAATCTCACATATCAAACACTTTCAAACTACTATATTATATAAAATATGCACTTTTTACTACATGTGTTATATTTATCTTGATTTTTCAGCCATTTTACTCACAAAATCCTGTAAGGTACTTCAACATACTGTTCATACTGTCACGAAGACCCCAACACTGATGGGCATATATGATCTATATTTATCAGCTATAGTCAAAGTCCCAGTTCCTAGGTTGCATATAATGTGTTTAATAACATAGGTATAGTTTTTCTACCCTACTTTCTACAGTGTGAGATTAATAATACAGAATCCTTTAAAGCTTGCCATTGAAAGATAGACCTACAGATCTTTAGACATAATCAGAGGAAGAAAGGCATCACCTCAGGACTTGTTAGATTCCTTAATGAAGTTGGAATTCATTCTTATGTCACTGTTTGATCAAGAAATACATACTCCCAGAAAGGGAAGTGAAATCCCTTGGACTGAGTTGTAGTCTGTGTTTCTGGAGCTCCAGGATCTTCATCTGTTTGTGGTTTGTTTCACTGATTTCTTCAGTCCCAAATTTTACAATCCCCAAGTAGTGAGTAGGTGCTATTAAATTGAAGTGTCTAAAAAACTGCAAAATGCTGGAGCTTATAAATTAGTATTCTTAACAAATCCTGTAAATACTGTAGAGGAATGAGGTGACCTCATAGCAGTCATCCCAGTAAACCTGACAGCATTAAGTATTGCTAGGTCAGAATACATTGAATTACGTCTGACCAGAATAAACGGCAACAATTACTCTAGATATCAAATCTTGGTCTTTAGGTTACATTCGCAAAGATCTCTGCTTGTTAATCTACCAGCTGCATTTTAGTCACCCAGTTCTGTGAGGAAATCTTCCTTATGGTTTACTGCTAGGGGTGGGGGGACAGGAAAAAAATGACATCAAGGTCAAAATTCTCAGAAAAACGGAATATCTAGAGAGCTGGTAAGACAGACAGCCAGGAGACCGAGTTCAATAGCTTATCTGAGGAGAATCGATAACGATTCGTGTGTAGTTAGTCTAATGTGTATCATTAGGATATCACTTTGTGTGTATGTGTGTGCTGTGTGGTTTTACTTTTCCAGGCTTTTGCAGTCCACACTGTATTTCAGTATTATAATTTGCTCCTCAAAACATGACTATTATTTGTATTCTAGATGTGATGTGTGTTGGTGTGTGTGTGTGTGTGTGTGTGTGTGTGTGTGTGCAGAGACAGGGGTCCTACGTATTATAAGCATATTACCGAGCATTAGAACGGAAGCGCTGCTACACATTGTTATGCGGACAGGTGACAGGCAGGCCGTTCATCAGCTTAGACAACTCTCAGCTTCTGTACCTCCTCTCTCTCTCTTAAACATTTATGTTTTAGTGACATGTACCTCTGAGCTGGCCTCCTGACATTTAAAGAGCTTGGAAGCTTCCAGAGTGATCCATCTGATCCATCACAACCCACACTGAACAGAGGAGATCCCCAGTCAGACATAAACTGTTTGGATCCAGCATCTTTTCGAAGGGAGCTTAGGGAAGGGCCAGAGACAGCCCCCGTGGTTCTGAGTAAGCTGTGGTGGCTGCTAGAAACTGATCCCAAGTTTCTCCTCCTCCAGACTCTTCCACAGTGTAAGAGGCAGTGCATTTGAAGAATAAGATTGCTTTCTTCCCCGGAGCCCTGTTTACATCTTTGTTGATGGGGAAGTTCACTCTCTTGGATACCCCACAGTGGTCCTAACACTGACAACCAAAGCATATCCACCTGAGCGTGCTAACTACTGCAGACAGCCCTTTGTCACAGAGAGGAAAACAGACTTTCTGTGTGTCTAAAGTAAAGCAGCCACCTCATCTCCTTCTGTTTCTTCTGTTCTGGCCTGGAGTACTGAGAGAACTTCAGGCCGTAGCAACAGCAGCAAGGTGCCTCGGGACGGATGAACACTGTCTTTTTTTTTTTTTTTTTTTTTTTCCCCATAAGAATTAAAGATCTGACCAGAGCTCCAACGATGCTGATCGGAGACGGTGGCTTTTTCAGAAATGGAAGACGCGTGATTACCTTTTCTGGGTGAGGTGTTCTAATTGTCCAGTGGGGATTCGTTTCCGGTTACAGGGTTTTTATTGGAGACCATTTAATTTTCAGTACCTGTCATTCCAGGTGACAGAGTAGAGGTGCATGTAAGAATTACTGGAGCACAAAGCCAGGCCCTCCGTAATTTGCATACACCCATATAATATAATTTTTATCATCTTTTCACATAGGGAGGCAGGGAAACTACCGATATCATCTCCAGGCTGCTGCATAGCATATTGATCGCAGCAAACTGTTAACAGTAATGCTGGGAATCTAGTTTTAGGAACTGGCTGGATTTATCCACACAAGAACTTTCTAAGACGCTAACTAGAGCAAATGAGGGAGAGAATGTGTGTTTGCTCTTCTCTGATGTTTCTTTACTATTTCCTCACATTGGAAATTAAAGCTAGTGTATCATTCCCTCCAGCACCCAGATAATTTTAATGAAGAAGATTAAACAAAATGCATATTGGTAAGTAAAAAGAGGGAAGAGCTGTAAGCAAATAGGATCTGGCGTCTATAAATCAGTCCTGTCGTCCACGTTACTGCCTGCTCTTCCATCTATTAAGGCAATTTGTGTAACATTTACATTGGGTTGTCTGTGGCTGGAGAATATCACCAAATTCAGACCTCTTGGTTCTCACAGCAAGCACCTATGAGCACCCCTGCCTGCTAATATCCTGAGAGATGGTATTTGTCCCAGAGTGTACCTTGTTTTCAGAAAAGAGCACTTTGTCAATAAGTTTGCATTTCTTAGACTGTGAACTTACTCTGTGATGTATCTTCTAGAATGGCTTTCTCAAGACAGTGTCTTTCTGTCTGAGAAGTAGAAGTTTTGCCTCTGGGGCTTCTTCTACAGCAATTCTAAACATCACCCACTGGCTTCCATCAGCCTGACACATTACCAGCACCACAGGCAGGAGCAAACAAACCCATGATCCATCAAAGGTGGGTAGGTAACAATGCCATTTTCCATCTTAGTGAAGAGTGTTGGGTCTGCCATGCAGAGGGCCCTCAGTCAACACTAAATAAAACAATTTGTAAATGAATAAATTTAAAAAATTACAAATGATAAGTGAGATAGTACTAGAAAGTCACACAGTATGTAAAAAAAACAAGAGTTTCACTTCATGGAGGGCAAACAGGTCAAAGGTTCATGGTAGAAGTCTGCCTACTGGTCTACCAGCCTTGTGTCAGTTGACTCACTAGGTGATCCTGGAAACTAGTTAGGTCTTCTGTGGACCCTGGAATGTAAACTTTAGCATAGCCTAGAGCTGAGGAACCGTATTACGTGACCTTGGGAAGAAAGCCATTAGCTATGGCAGAGGGTTAAAGGAATTAGTGCCTTCCTAATGAGAGCGCTTGTTTTGCTAACTGAAACTTGCAAATCTCTTCTGAGTTAGTCTGTAGCTAACACCTAACTTCATGATGACATCTGCATGCTGAACCAGTGAATCGGGACCAATAATGTCCGGTTCCCATTACACTCGGTAGTCCCAGAAGCCTTCAGTACTCAGTCCCTGTGAGCAGGGATGGGCTGATCAGAAAAGATAGCCTGGTGTCGAGAAAATTCGTGCGGCAGTCTGGTCCCAAGAAGTGTGGAACAGAAGTTTTGGAACAACAAATCATTTGAGAATGTGTAACATGCTCGTGAAAATATCCGAGGCATAATTAGATAAATAACAGCCCCACTATGTGTTTTTACCTTGCTTGATGAGAAACTTTCAGGAGAGACTGCTGGTAGCCAATCCTCCTCACCAACAGTCTGTGTAATCACGGACCCCAGTTAGCCCTGCCTGTTCCACGCTATACAAACTATTTCCTTAGCGCTTCACATCGCTACTTTGTAATTAGCTTTCATCTACACAAGCTTTGACTAAAAAAAATATAAAAGGGAGCAAGTGGCTGTATTGCCACTCAGTATTCTGAGAAATAATCGCTAGCGATTTCAATCAGATTAATTTTATCACCCGTATTAAGGAAAATTACCTCCCTCTTCACTCTCTACAGCTGAAGGCTATTTCATTTCCTGAGATGTTCATAAAAGCATAATATAAAGCAATCTGTAATTGTAAATATCCTTCCCTAATAACTTTGAGATATTTCCTTAATACATCTTTACATTTGGAGTTTCCGTTCCATAAAATACGGTAACAAGTGCTCTATTATGTTTTAAGTGTGTGCTGTTAAGCCGGACAAGTTAGTGCTGTCCTTCCTGTTTTTACATAGGGTTATATTTAACTTGCAGATAATGGGAACAAGGTTTAAAAGTGATGGAGCGGAATAATGCCGTTACAGCAATAATATATCTTGCCTTTGTGAGGAATAGAACTTTACAGCCCTAATTCAGGTCAGCCAACACGGACGCCGTTTTTCACAGCCTGACAGCTTTCACCTTCAGTCGGATTCTGTGTGGGTCCAAAACACCTCTGCCAGCCAGGACACAGGAACAGCCCTCTGGCTGCTGGTGTCCTTCATCACAGATATCTTCAGAGAAAGCCAAAAGGAAGAAGAAAATGAAGGGAAAGGGGGAAGATTGCTATACAGTATGCCCACTCTTTGGACATCCAGATGTCCTCAAATGTAACATTCCAAAGGAATAGATCCAGGAAGAATGGATCATCCCAGAAAAGTTTCCGTGTGAGCTCTACAGGCCAGCGGACTTTTCCTTTAGGTTGTGTCCCCTGCACTTTTCGGACATCGGAGGCAAACAGCTATCATTTTGCATCTGGCCACTATCCTGAAACCTGATACCACCCTAACAAGACAACTTATTAGATGGACCCATCTGTAAAAGTTGGGATTGAAAGTTGTATCTTACCGGGAAACCCTGTCTCGAAAAACCAAAAATAAATAAATAAATAAATAAATAAATAAATAAATAAATAAATAAAAAGAAAGTTGTATATTAGATGTGTTTGGGATTCTGAGCTCAAAAGTAAGACAAAACTGGGGCCCCTGGGGAGTTCATTTAAAACCTCAACGGTAATATTAAGATACAGTGTGGAGCCTAAGCTACATATCTATAGTTTTATGCACAGAAAGTTTACTAGCATTTGAAATAAGGCATACCTAGGAGGTACACATGACTGTAGATATTCATCCTGGTGGGCATTTGGCCATTTGAATTTGATAACGATCACAGGGGGTGGGGAGTTCCATCCTTCAATGCAGTAGACCTTGAATCATTCTTATATAGTCAGGTCCCGTAGGGAAATGAAGTGTTTAGGCAGCTTAATCTGCTCCCCTGCAGCAAACACTAGGCTTTGCTGGCTCAACCCGAAATGGTTTCCCCTGCTTAACATTCACCTTGCCTCTTGCTTTCCTCACAGCTTTGTACAAGTTGCTTTTGTTTTCTCTTGTTGCTGTTTCTTCTTTTATTTCTGCCCCAAAATGTAATACCATCCAAAACTTTAGGGTTTGAAATAGGAAAGCACAAGAAAATGCACCCATCTGTTCCTTGTTTGCCTATCAGGGCAAGAAAGGACGAAGCAAAGGTCTATAATTCTGTGCAGAAAAAGATCCTCATAAGGAAGTCAGAGTGTTAATTTCCTATATTTCTATCTTTTTTGAGCAACTTACTGATCCTGGCTGATGATGCTCTAGTGTAGTCACTGGATCTGGGTTAGCCACGGCATCTCCCTGCCTCTGAGGACAGGTCCTCTAGGATGGGAACAAAACTGAGCAAACTAACCAGGCCCCTTTGTTTTCTTTCTTCACTATCAAGGCTTAGCACTGGGGTCTTGTCTTATAACTGCACTGTCTCCATCATGATATAAGACCTTGTAGAAGATGATCACTTGTGGTTACCCGGCTGAGTCAGGCTTCTCTATTTCACAAGAAACCCCTGCCTAGCTACCCTAATGGAAAATTGCTGGGAACATAAACAGGCTATCTCGGACCAGCTTAAAACCCGAACCCTCGCAGGGAAACCATGGTCGATTATGAACACAGATTATTGTCAGTCCCAATTTAAGTCATTAGCGGTGATCTGAGTGCCATGTTAATAGATTATTGGGGGTGAAGAAATTTAAGGCCAGTGACTGTAGACATTGAATGTGGGAGGGGGTGATAAGTACATCCTGTACATGCAGATTGTTCGCAGGACATTTTGAACAATTCTTATCAGACTCAGATGACAGTAGTTCATTCTCAGGAGGAAGTCCCATCTTCTGATACTGCCTCTAAAGTTCCAATATATTAGAAAAATGTAGTGTGATGGTTGGTTAATTGCCAGCTCTGAACAAGCTGGAATCACCCAAGAGTCTTAGTGAGGTCCTGCTTACATTAGGTTAGCCTATAGGCATGTCTGTGAACTATGTATATTGTGCAGATTTGAGAGTGAAGACTCTCCCATGGTACATCCTTTGCAGCTTGGTTCTGGAAACCTGATTGGAGTGGTAAAGGAGTGAAGAAAGGACAGACAGACACAGAGACGTGTGTACAGAAAACCTGGAATCAGGTAGGTAGTGCACACACCAGCTCCAGCAATGACCCAGAACCTCAGCATATTTATGTGTACAGCGCAAGAGAAGGGGCTAGCTAGTCTCTGTAGGAGGTGTGGACATCCTCCCCCTCAACCCCCCACCCCTGTGCTGTAGACACTCAGGAGGAGGAAGCAGCAATTGCTTGTTTTTGTACACACTGATCAATGCCATACACACACTGTCAGCTATGGCTCTGACACCAAAGGAAGGCTTTGCCCTCCCTCTGAGCCTCACCCCAGGAGGAAGGCTTTGTCATTCCCAGGGGCTTGAGGCACTGGTTCTAGACATGAATATACATTCATTCAGGACTGCATCTTCTCTAGATCCATTCCTTCAGGGCTTCCTTAGCTCCCCACAGTGGGTGGAGCCCTTGCTTGGGCCTGGGCAGTGGAGACCAGATTGTATAGAGCTGAACACAAATAACCATACACATCCCTCTCAGCTCTTGGTTGAGGGTAGAGTATCTGCTTCAAGTTCCTGTTGCCTTGACTTCTCCAACAATAACAGACTGTAACCTGGAATTGTGGGTCAATAAACCTTCCCCCTCAGGTTGTCATTGTCAAGGTATTTTATCACCCCCACAGGAAACATGGCTAAGACTGGAGGAAATCCCACAATGGGATGGGACTTCATGCTGTCGAGGCTGAGGACCAGCGATGACCAAGGAAACACATACAATTTCAGTTGTGACCCCGCTGCCCCGACAGCCGGGCCTGCTCAGGAGACTAAGTTCAACCGTTTGCTGCTTTTTGCCCTTCCCAAATCACACTATTACTTAAACTATTAACTCAAAGATTTTTCTTCCCCATTGTATCAAAATTACCTAGAGGTGGTTTTAAATATCCAAACATTCTTTATCCTGCTAATTGTCTTATAATAGTTTTGCTCTGAGTTATCACAGCTTTCTCACAGCCCCCATGAGCTGTGACAGTTCATTTGTGACATGTCCTTCTCCAGGAAATGACTTCGGTGAACATTTACTACATGTCAACTGCTATTTTAAGAACTGGGTCTTGAGGAGGAGGTCTTTGCACAAAGTAGAGCCTGAGCCTTCATGCTTGCCTGTCCCTCCTTTGCTTTCTCACCAATGTTTGGTCAGTACCCAAGAAATGTGCAAAGCTGAAAATCACATAGCTGATGTCCTTCTGCTTCCCACCACTAGCAAGTGATGCCTAGAGGGAAGAGGTGTGTGCATTTGTGTGCACGGGACACTCATCTCAGATCACAGCATTTAATGGTTTTATGTTTCAGTCATTAAATTAACTAACCCAAACAATTGTGCAGATTTGAGTCATTTACTGAAATGACAAAGGACAAAGAGGCTCCTCCTCTCTTAATTGTAAAGCTACTTCCTCCAGCAGAGGAACACTTACTCTTCCTTCATCTCCTGAGTGGATATCCGTATCCACTGGCTTTTCTGATCCGAGACTACTGAATTGCACCAGTGAGCTGCTGGGCTAGGACCTGGTGGCTGAATTTAGTGAACCAAATGAGGGCTGCCTGGAATAGCTGGGAGCTTGTTAACTCATAGGCAAGAAGTTCAGACAGGCTCTGATCTCAGCTTGCAATGCTGGTAATATGCAACAGAGGTAGGCCTAGCGGGTCTCCACTTTAGCTGAAAATAAAACGTAAAAGCCTGCTTAGAAGGCACTGGAGAGATGGCTTGCTGTGGGAAGGTGAGCACCCTAGTGCAGACTCCTACATCCGCTTAACAGGTGAGGCACAGTCCTGCCCAAACCGGAAACCCCAGCACTGTGTAGGCTTAAGACAGGCGCATCTCTGGGGCTTCCTGGCTGCCAGCCAAGCAAAAGAAGTGAGTTTGAGTCTCAAGGAAAGATCTGCTTGAAAGGGATAAGACAGGGAGTGATCCAGGTGGGTATGGGACACCCTCCTCTGGGCTCTGCACACTCTTGCACACTTGCACACAAGTGCGCACACAAATACGTAACGTAATTGAAGAGGATAAGGCGGTACGCTCCCTGGATTTTATAAACCACTTAAACTTAGACAAAAGGAAGAGAAAAGACAAACAGGGTCCCGAAAGCCACCGAGCCACACAATTCCAACTTTAAGCATAAGAGAGTGGCAGTCACTAGCACACCACTAACTTACAGTGGGAGAAAAATACCAACTGCAAACAGATTAGCCGCTTCAAGGCATTCTGCTTGTGTCTGAGATGCCTTAGTCAGCTCAGACACTAACAAAACTCAGAGCAGAAAGTCAAACAGCTGGATGTATTATTATGTGCTTCCTTGTTTACAGCGGTAAATCATTTTCTGCATTGTAGATGGTTTAACATCCAAAATATGCACATTTACCTTTCCAAGTCTGCTTTGAAGTACTGACATTTCACTAATCATAGGCTGTAGGGATTGGGGAGCAATGGCTTTTCTGTTTCTGCTGTGTATGTGTGTGTGTGTGTGTGTGTGTGTGTGTGTATGTGTGCATATGTGTGTGTATGTGTGTGTGTGTATGTGTGCATATGTGTGTGTATGTGTGCATATGTGTGTGTGTATGTATGTGTGTGTGTGTGTGTGTGTATACATATGCCTTACAACCCATTGTTATTTCTGTTGCTCTAGTCTAAACATAAATTACAATGCACAAATACTTTCCATCTCTCAGCTTTCTTCCTTTTCATTTCTTGTTTAAATGTGAATTTTCATGTTCTTCTTCCTTTAGAGGGCTTCCTGTAGTTATTCCGATAGCACACATGTACTGATACTGTGTCACTTATGCTTTATAATTCTTTGAATTTTTTCCTTGTATTTTGAAGGCATTTTCACAGGATATGGAGTTTTACATCATAGTTTTTATTGCTTTCAGCATTTCTATCTCCCACGGAATCTGGGGTTACACTGTCTCTAGGAAGAATTCACTCCAACTGTTTCCTTTGCAAACTCCTGTACAATATGTGATCTTTTTCCTTATGAGTTCTCAAGAACATATTACTTTCTCAATGGTTCCATCAGCATGTGCACCATGGTCTTTACCTCTTAACCTGGTTCCATCAGCATGTGCACCGTGGTCTTTACCTCTTAACCTGGTTCCATCAGCATGTGCGCAGTGATCTTTATCGCTTACCCTGGTTCCATCAGCATGTGCACCTTGATCTTTTCTGCTTACCCTACTTGACTCTGCTGAGCTTCTCGGATCTATGGGTTTGTCATGTTCATCATATTAGAACATGTTATACTATACTTGAATCATTTCCCATGATATCTTGTTTCTTTGTGAGGCTTCAAAGAGTAGGTGAAATACACACACAGGTGAAATACACACACACATGCACACACACATATATATATAAATGTTTAGATATAATTATATACAATATAGGTATATATGCACATATGTTTAGATATAGTTATATGTAATATATAGTATGTATATGCATATATAAATATATATGTGTGTTTAGATATAATTATATATAATATATAATTACATATGTGCATATATACATATATATGTTGAGATATATAAGTATATAAGTATATATGCATATATGTTTAGATATAATTGTATATAAGTAGATATGTATGTAAATATGTATGTTTAGATATATCTATAAATATGTCTACATATAAACATATCTATAAATATATAGATAATGGTTCGTAAGTAATTTATTAACATATAATTACCCCACTACAACTGTATAATATATGAACACACCAATGACTACATATATCATAGACACTTTGTACTGTACATCTGTTCAGTTTTTACCCCTATTTCCTCTGTGTCTTTGTTTGGATTGCTTTTTGTGGTATTGCCTTCAAGGTCTTTTCTTCAGCATTGTCTAAGAAACTATTAATCCTGATCTTGTTTCCTCATTTCACATTTTTTTCTGCTGCCCATGGACGTCATGCTCCAGAGTGTTCCACCTTTGAACATAGATACACGTATGTCTATTGAGACATGCTATCCAGGCAGCTATGCAGAAGCCTGGGCCTTTCACATTACTTAGCTTGGGCTTTCTTCATGCTTACATCTCCCTCCCTCCCTCTGTTCCTGAACTCCTCTGCTTCTCATATGGCTTGTTACAGCTATACCTCATCTCTTCCTACTGAAGTTGTTCTAGCATTTAATATTTGTCTCTCAGTCTTCATAGCTTAGTAATACGCTGCTGCTTGGGTGCTGTAGGAATCTTAAAATATTGAAAAAGGATACACATATACACATACACACACGCGCGCGTGCGCGCGCACACACGCACACACACACAGAGAGAGAGAGAGAGAGAGAAAAGCAACTAAGTTTTGCTGACGAATTATCAAGCATTTGACAGTGTAAAACCAGTTGGATAAACCTGCACGCTTTCTTCCTATTGATTCCAGAGCTCAAGAAGGAGAACTGACACTTGGCAGTCTATTATTCCCATGATTTTCTTCTAAATGTTGAAATATTTCCTAGTTTCTTCAGCACTCTCACTTGTATATCTATTTCTAGTGCTCGTCTTTTCTCCACGTTTCCTAATCTGTGGTAATGTCTAGTGTTCTGCACTGAGTACCCATATGGACTTGTTATAGCCATTGTTTGAATTCTAGTCTGTATGAATATTATGGGGATTCATCCTTGCAGATAGTTAGGTTAGTAGTAGATGATCTTTATCCTTTGAAAACTTGCTGTTAAATTATATTGGGCAAACCTAGAACACCATAGTTGGGTAGAAGCCTAGCTATGAAATTAGGCATCATCCAGTTGGGATCTCCACCGAATGACCTACCTAGACACTAAACCTTCATCGCTCCTTCTCCTCCTACACTTCTTCCTCCCTTAACTCCTCCCCTTTCCTCCCCCCTCCTCCCCCTCCTCCTCTTCTTCCCTGCAACACTCTATTTCACAAATGGCAATTACGCGAGAGTACCTGAACTTTCATAGTTTCCCAATGGCAAAAGCATCTCTGAGAAAGATCCCAGGAGGAGTACGTGCTAACCCTTAGCAAGCTGCAGCTGTCATCCCAGCATCTGCTGTTTACTCTTTAGTGTCCATGTGGACAGAATTATGAGGTTGTCTGAGGATTGTTTAAGGCATGGTGGTTAGGTCCTACTGAGTGCTGGACAGTTAAGGTGCTGATGTTGGCTTGCTCAGAGCTCACACTGAATGGTTTGTGTCCTTTATTAACTAGGAACAGAACTTTGGGGCCTAGCAATTTCCCGGAGTGAGCTGAGCACACCAGAAAAGTCCTTAGCACAAATGGAACCACTACTTACTAAAGCCAAAAACAAAACCCAGAAAGACAAAAGGAAATGCAACTTCTGACGTATGGCCTTTCAACAATGAAATAAATGCAGTGTATGACTCAACACTCTCAATGTTTTAAGATTAAACTCCACTGACTTTAAAGGGTAAAACCAAACCCTTTTCAAGTACAAGTACCCAATTTGCCAGTGATTTGTAACTTTGCACAAATCAAATTAATTGCATTATTTCTGGAATATTACAAGTGGAGTGGGAGCATTTGTGTTCATCAAACCCACTTAGGTCCATTTGAAACCTTTTTTGAGATGCATTAAAAAGATTTAGCTGCTTAAGAAGTATGCAGGGCTATTTGGACACAATTATTTAAAAGTATTAACACACATTCTGGCTTCCCCTAACTTTAATAGCATGACACCAGGACCTCTTCTAACCCTTCCCCCCTACACAGTGAATCCATCAGATGGTTGACATTGGCCTCAGTTGCTTCTTTGTACCCAAGTCTCTGGCATCCTAAGAGCCCAGAGCACTTTCTCCTTCAAGAAATATATATTATTAAATCTCTAATTAGAATGGAATCAAGGAATGAACTGTCAACTGAAATTTATGATTACTTATAAAATGTTCAGGGCCACAATGGTTCATCTTAAAATGCTGCCTGCCACCAACATCTCCTTCCTTTTGCAGCAACCACTTAGCCAAGAAAAGCATTTCTGAGCCACAGAAATTATGTCTAAAAACTTGAGAGTGTCACTCCATGGAGGGCTTTGCAAGGCGAAATCTCATCATTCATAGGGGCTGAGTTTCAGGCTCACTTGCCAAGCTTCTGGTTTAGAGGCTCCTGAAGATACTTTAGAGAAAATAATACAACATTTCTTCAAGTGTCAATTTCCCTGAGTTTCATAAATAGACATACATGGGTCTGGCTGAGAAGGGGCAAAGCAGCTGAGAAAGGCCAGAGTCTAGTTCTGCACAGATCAGGCATGTGTGCCAACATCCTTGCCATTTGTCTTAGTGGAAACCATGTGGTAATAGCACCAATCACCCAAAGAAAAAATACTTATTCCAGCTTCCAATTAGCAATCAAGTACCACCTTTCCCTTTCTGCATTAACCACAGGCAGGCTACAGTTCATGGACAGAAACATACAAGGTCTTGACATGTGACTCAGCTCCAGCAACCACTTTGCTCACCCCTTGGTGAGATGCATTTCTGTTCTGTCACAGGCTGACACATGCAGGCAGTAGACAACATGTCTGCACATGTAGCTCACTGCCCTTTCAGAGATGCAGTCTCAAGACGGAGTGGATCATCTTGTCAGTTTCACCTGCTCCTAGAGAGCCATGCAACTATTGCCTGAGCTGTTTCCAGGTGGAAAATGAAGGGGTCCAAGAATTCTTGTCAGATGAGCATTTTGAAATCTACACAATTCTGAACAGATCACATAGACACACGTGTCAACTTCAGGGCTGCTTGCTTCTACACCTGTCCTCTGATTTCACATTACTAGTTAAACAATATCATGCTATCACTTCAAGCTCCATAAAAAGACAAGGTGGGGTGTGGGGGTGGAGAGGTCAAGATGCTAGATTAGACAGCAGTCACAGTCTAACATCTCGTCCCCCAGTTACTCTGACTCAAATGTAGAGCTTCCATTCTAGTCTTAATCTGCTCTCATGCAGCATTTTCCACAGAACACAATTTCTTTACTGAGAAGTTTGTAATTTAAAGCACAGTAGCTTCTTGTAAGACCAAGTCGGCTTACTCTTCACCAGGGTGATGGTATCTTCACCCTGAGCCTTGTCCTGGTGGGCAGGTTAGCCTTTGGAGGAAGTACATGTACTCACTATAGAGCTTGGATTACTCCTAACCCTCCTCCCAGAATCAGCGAAGGGGCACAAGGCTGCCACCTGCTCTGCCATGGAACATCCTTAATCTGGCAAAATCTTCTCCTCAACCTTGATTATTGTCTCTGTGTTCTGTCAATCTAGCCTCCAGGAGCCTTACCTATCTCCAGTTTCTATTGTTTGTCCATTCATTAGCTGACATCTACCAAGGCTTAATAGTCCTGGACCTCATTTAAAGAATCGTGGAATTCTAGAATAAAAAGGAAGTAATCCCACCCAAATTCCCTGTTTGTCAGATAAGAAAGATTGACTATCTAAACTGGAACTTGTGAATGAGGCCAATACTTTCCCTTTGTCAGGGATGAATATTTCCCAGTGGTTAGTTATTCCTATATATGAACCCGTGTGTCTCAAGACAATGCCAGATGGCTTTCCAGAAAGAAGTCATTGCTCATCCCCTTCCTGAAGGAAGAGATAAGATAGAGAAAATGAAGGCGACACCTGAAGGGAAGGAGCTCCTTATTACAGAATCTGGTTGTAATCTTTTGTCAGATAAGAGTCAACAAATTTAGCACAACTAAAAAAATAAATAAATAGTTGTCACGTAGGTATTTTCCATAGACCTATCTCTATTACACAGACATTTGGAGTAAGAATGTTAAAACAGCAATGTGCCATCCCTATTGCCTAAGTGTATATGATCAAGTAAGGCTTTTTGTCCTGAAAATTTCAAGGAATTTCGCAAGAGCCTCCATAATAAATGTAAAAAAAAAAACAAAAACAAAAACAAAAAAAAACTTATACTTTTTATTGTAGAAAAATGTCTTAACCTTGCCCTGTGACCCATGATTTTACCTTATTTTATTATGATACTATCCAAGGCCCTTTAGAAACTTATGACCTCACTAACTCTGCTTCTTACCCAAGGCATTTCTTAGTATCCCTTTGAGACTTAACCTTAGACACAACCGAAGTCATATTTATGGAATTGTTAAGGTGTGAGAAGCACACCCCCATGCTTAGGTGAGAGAATATCAATCTATCAGCCTTCACCCTTAAATCTATGGCTAAACCTCTTACTAAACCCCAGCTCTGCTTCACAGTGGCTGGTCTCCAATCCTTTAATTCAGTGAAGCCAACAACTCCAGCTTCACTTGAAGAGAGAGCCTTAAGAAGAGCTAACTGTCCAGGCTGCTCAGAGAGTAGTATAGAACTGTGCCTTTGGCTTGTGCACCCCTGTTCTGATAGGGGCGGGGCAGGCAAGGTCTACAAGCTAGGTGGCATCTTTCACCTGTTCTCTTCTCTTTACCCCAGTAGTCTTATTCGCTGGGACTACTGCTAATCCCAACAAGGGGGAAGGGAGAGTCAGACCAGCTCTGGTGTTACTGAGGCCTTCTTTATGGAAAAGTATGATTGTGAATTATGGGTGGTTTCCAGTCTGTAGCTTAGCTATCAATAACCTAACCTGATTCCATTGAAAAAGGAGTGGGCATAAAAGCAAGTTTCTCATGAAGAGACTGGAAGAATGAAGGGTCAAGACACTGGCCAGAAGGGTGGAGTCACCAAGGAGAAGCTGCCTACACTAAGGAGTTGCTCCACTAACCATGGAACAAGGTCAAAGGAGCCAAGGTGCTCACATCACGCATCATTCCATGGATGGCCAGAATCATAATCCAAATGGCTCTGATCATCAAGAGGTGGTTGGTCTGGATCACTACCAGACACTGCAGCTTCCAGGGGCAATGGTCCTCCTCTCTGTGGCTGGAAATGCTTAAGCTAGGAAGCAACAGGGCCAGCCTGCCTTCGATGCTTGTGGACAAGGTTATTTATTCTGGAAGCATCCACACTGTAGTTAGCCCCTCGAGTCCCATCTGTGTACTCTTCAGCTATGCACACATGATTTCTTGCTCCTATTAAGGGATTAATGTTGCCCTATCTACTGCATTGGCATCTATTTTTATTCATATTTTCTCTTCAGGAGTTGATAGCAGTTTATTTTTAAAGCATTAGCCCAGCAATATGTAGTTTTAAAAAGTATCAGAATATATTGTATTGTTATTTCAATTTTATTTTATGAACTAGGGACACACTAATAGACACACTGAGAGAGAGAGAGAGAAAATAAACCGTTAAGTTGGTTTTAGTTTAAAACTACAAATCAAAATCACCCTGAGGTTCCATACCCAATAACAACAAATTAAAAGATTCACACATTCACATTACCAGATTTGTCTGTGTTTCAACTTCTTTGAAGCTAGGGGCTGAACCCAGAACTACACACATTCTAGACATGTATGCTGCCCCTTGAGTGATAACCCAGAGCACAGCAGTAAGAATGTGAGACACTTCCATGTTTTGGTGCAGGTAAAGCGATAGTCACGCTCTATTCATGATCCAGACACCTGATCTGTGTGTACAAATATATATTTTTGTATCCACAGAAACTTACATGTGAAAAAGAATATCACACATTCAAACACACTGGCTGCTTCTGAAACTTGGCCCTGAAAGTTGACTATATTTTACCACCGGCAGATGTTGTTGTTGTTTTTATCATAGGAGACGTCGGTATTTTTACACATTTCAGAAAGGATCGCTGAAATCACGAACGCTTTCGAAAACAAACTCAAAGTAATCATTTACATTCAAGGTCCGGAATACCATAAAAGCAGGAGACGGCTTCGTATATTGGCACTTTAATGAGGTGTCCTTTCTTCATTGTCCTAAGCGAACATGCACGAGATGTGATTCGCTTTTGAAGCCGGGTCACCTTTAAGAGCCCAGCGATGGCGGTCGCCCCAGAATTCGACGCTAGCCCTCAGCAGAGATGTCTGCCTGTGCAAAACCTGTGACAAAGGACTGAAATGACAGCGCTCTGACTCCCTCCTACATTGTGTTTGTTTAGGAAGGTCCTAGAAATTGTATTTCACCAGCCACATTCGCTATCAACACACAATTATCTGGCTTAATCATGTGGAACAGTGGCAAATTCACCTGGGGCTTAAGAACTAATGACATTCTCGTCTGAGCTGCTTTAGTGAAATGGCCCCGCACCTGAAGCAGGAACAGCAAGATTGCTCAAGAAAATTTGGTTTTCTGTTTTCATTTCACAGCATAGGGCCTCTGCTCAAATCAACAAACACTCCTGATTAAATAGTTGTGGTAGTCGACTTCTCTGCTGCACTCGTGTGCGTGGCTGGGAATGTACACGGAGCACCCCAACCTTTACAGGAAAGGAATTGCCTCTCACCCGCTGGCGATGCATTGTTTTCTTTGATGGTGGGAATGAGTAAATAAATTGGCATTGACTAATTTGGGTATGATCACGGTCATTAGCGCGGGTGACCCTTCTAGGGCTCAAGACAACCCCAAGCCAGGGCCCCCCCTCGAGGCACTTGTGAGCTCAGGTATATATTTTCATTTCCTCTGGCCATCTGCTACCAGGGCATTAACATTCTGCTTACTCCATAAAAAAATCCAGCCTCTACCCTTGGCCTTAAACCCCCAATGTGTGAGGCTTTGTGGAGTCACTGCTGACTTGGAGGCTAAATCCCACAGAGAGGAGAGGCCAATTTTCAAAAGCTGGCAGTGGCAAGAAATTGAAAGTGCAGGTCTCCAAAGGCTTGAAAGAAAGGGCCAGGTGAAGTGCTACTCCAGAAGGGCTACAGAGGGGCCTTCCCTTACGACAATAATGATTCATTCTCATTACAGGAAGAACTGCCAACTCCTGACTTCCCTCTGGGTACCTGTGTATACTCCGTCCCAAAGGATTTTGTTTTTTATCATTTTCTTGGTTTGGTTTTGTTTTTATTAGCAAGGGCTGTGAGGTCTAAATAGAAAGGCTGCAAACATTAACACTGGTTAAACCATTTGGTGTTGGCATATCTTATATTGGCAGAAAGAGTTTGCTGGACAGGAAAAACAAAACCTCATGAAACCCACAGGGTTCCAGGTGTAGGTGTGGGCATCTGTGAGCTTCCCTTTTATCCCAATACCTCTAAATGCCCCCCCAACCCCCCCCCCCACTGTCTACACCATGGAATATGTTGACACACGTGCAATAGGGTAACGACACTGTACTGTAACACAACCTGGGAGTCCTTATCTGAAAACCCAACATCTAAAATGTCTCCAAACCTAAAAATTTTTGTAGGCTGACACCTGACAAATTATTGAATATTTCAGTGATAAGTTTCCGTGCATAAAGCTATCTAAAACTCCGTCCAAAATTGCCCTGGAACTACATGTATGAGGTGTATTGAGGCAAAAATACACTTCATGCTTGGACTGGGGCCCCTGTCTCTAACAATAAAATCATAATCCCAGCTGCCTGTGAACCTGAGCAGAAAAGCCACACAGGCCAAGGCATGCCTGAGCTTCAGAATGAGTTTTAGGAGAACAAGGGTTATGGGGATCATGCCTCAAAACAGGAAAACCATTAAAAGTGGGGGAAGGGGAGCACAGAGGATGGCTCAGCATTAAGTGCTGGGCTAAGACTATTGAATATCCACGAAGAAATACAGTAAATGAAACTAAAGCTATACCAACAGGTAGACTTTGCATACTACACTTTAAGGGGGAGACATTTTACTAGGAAGTCTCTGCTATAAATGAGTTAAAAGTGTCTTTTTATTTATTTATTTATTTATTTATTTATTTATTTATTTTTGGTTTTTCAAGACAGGGTTTCTCTGTGTAGCCCTGGCTGTCCTGGAACTCACTCTGTAGACCAGGCTGGCCTCGAACTCAGAAATCCACCTGCCTCTGCCTCCCAAGTGCTGGGATTAAAGGTGTGCACCACCACATGGAGGGACCCATGGTGCTGGTCACATATGTGGCAGAGGAGGGTCTTGCTAGCCATCAGGAGGAGGAAAGGCCCTTGGGCCTGAGGGTGTTAGAGCCCCCAGTATAGGAGAATGCCAAGGAGGGAAGATGAGAGTGGGTGGGTGGGTGGGTTGGGGAATATCCCCATAGTGGCAGGGGGAGGGTGGAGCGAATGGGGAGGTTCCAAAGGGGAGATCTGGAAAGGGGGAAACATTTGAAATGCAAATAAAGTATGAAAAAAAAACCATGGTCAGACTCTAAAACAAAACAAAACAAAACAAAACAAAAAAAGTGCCTTTTTTAAAAATTCAAGCTCCAAAATTAACCTATCTTGTACTAAATTGCCTTCGTGTACAGCAACTGGCGTTTGAAGGCTCCAGATCCAGAATGGACAGATTTTCAAGATCATTGTCCCCAGCCTCAGGAACAGACACCATTGTTACTGTTTGAACTCTGAAGAAAAAATGCATCCAATAACCACTGTACAGTTCTCATGAAGCTGTAGCACACTGATCGACTGGGAACAAGGCTGGCTGCCTGTCCAACAGGAGCAGCTCCTATAGTCATCATATAAGAGACAATGCTCCAGCCAGAGTGAAATGGTTTAGTGGATAGTTTTCATAGTGAGAGCAGGAGCTTGTGCGATGATTACAGGTTACCATGACAAAGTTCTTCCAGAAGAAGCTGTGGAAGGAGTTTTCAGCTACATTGTGTCTCTTAGAAATGTCAGAAGCTACACACCCATAAAGTCTCACCAACATGACTACCTAAGCATGAGCTGACCAAGGACAATAGATAATCCAGAGTGGGCAGGAGAAAGCCGTAGAGACCTCGACCCCGCACAAGGAGCTGCAAGTGAGAACGGAATGCTGTGAGTTGGAGAAATCATTCTCCTGGAGAAGAGCCCACCAATTGGTTACCTATCCAATAAAAAATGTCCACCCCTGAAAATGTACATATAGTGTGTGGACTAAGAATGTTACATTTAGGAATAAGCATATACATATGTATACACATATTTGCATATACATGTACATACACGCTTGCCTGTATATGTATATGCATATTTGCATATAGTAACAGGTAATGAAAACAGAGGCCGTGAATTTGAACGAGATCAAGGAAGGTTTATGGAAGGGAGAAAAAAGAAAGGGCAAATTACATATCTCATAATCTCAAAAGGAAAAGAAAAGAAAATGTATGCGCAAAGGGTCTAAGCACTACTAAGCTTTATTTTGCCTTCCCGGAAGGAAGGAAGGAAACAATACCAAGTGCCAGTAATCATTCACACACGTATACATCTATTTACCCCCTTGACATTTACTGCATTGTTAGCCAGTGAGGATGGAGCATTCAAGAATCCCGTTAACCCTGTCGGTGTGGATTAGAATCCCACTGGACGAAACATTTAACTACTCAGCTACAAATTCTGCTGAGCAACATGCAGGAAAGGAAGAGATTGGGACACTCAGTACATACAGTAACCGAATTCTTACAGAGCAGTGCCGGCCCTCTCTAAGCAGCTGACCCTTCCCAGACTTCAGGAATAGAACCTTAAGAGTCACATGCACAGGGAGGTGAGAGCTTTAGAGGCGGGGGAGGGCCAGATGCTGCCTGCTCTGGCATATTTAATGTTGCAAAGGGAAACTGGCATCGTGATTTTATACCCTAAAGTGCGCTTGTGATAATTCCCAACCCAAGGAAGCTCTCACTGTTATTCAGAGTGAGCCTGCAGACCCGAAGGATGCAGCCAGGACACAGCTACTTTGCCGAATTCTGACGGGATTCCTTTCACTGCTTCTATTCAGCATTAGGACCACCAGGGACTTATTTCTCCATGCTACAGCCGTCACTAGACTAATAACAACAACAGCAACAACACAACAAAGCTGTCCAAATCTTACTGTAAAATAACAACAACAACAAAAAAAATTCAGAGAAAGAAAAATGACCTCCTCAAATTCACAGAAGGAAAAATTATCTCCCCAATTCTGTGTTTGTCTCCGGGCATGTCAAGCTATCTCTTCCTCTCTTCTACACAGTCCTGTAACTGAAATGACCGTTCATCCTTCTTTAAATGTACGTGCCTTTCAGCGCCTTCAGCACACTGAATTACACTCCCATAGCCATTCGAACTTACATAAAGTACTTGTATCAAATGATTGCCAAAACAAGAAACCTTTTCCTTTATGTCAATTTCTATGTTGTTCTGGGAGGTTTCAAAAATAATCTATGATTTGTAATAGAGTGGGGTAAAATAAAAATATTCTACCTAGCCACTTGCCCAAAAATCACCTTCACTCTCTGGCTACACCGACTTATTTTCACCTGCACAAAGGAAGCTGAATCAGTGATTGGGTAAGCTAAATCAGGCTGTCCAGCACATAGTAGGGATAACATGTGTGTGAGAACAAGGACAGAGCATATGTCTGTCGAGGTTGTAGAAGACTAAACTAAGAACTAAGAGAAATTTAGACCAGCTCACCAGACGATCAGCTCACCAGATGACCAGCTCACCAGATGATCAGCTCACCAGATGATCAGCTCACCAGATGATCAGCTCACCAGATGACCAGCTCACCAGATGACCAGCTCATCAGATGATCAGCTGGGCAGTGAGAGAGTCCAGAACTTAAATACTCATCATACAGATGGTGTCTCTAGTTTTCCAGTTTCTTTGGACAATGAGAATACCAAATGGACTGCTGTAGTTAACAAAAAAAAAGACAAAAATAAAACCCTCCAAATAACCTCAGAGGATCTAAGCTTATTTTACTATCCTTACAAATGAGATTTCTTAAATAATTAAGACACAGGAGCTAAGTTAAGAGAGCATTTCACAGGGAATAAATAAAAAGAGGCATTCTTGGAGAACTTTAGGGGCTGTTGAGAAACCCATGCTCATTTTGAAGACTTGTGCTTCTTGTGAATTACCTCGAAAGCCCCAGCATGCATTCCAAAACCTCATGCTATGAGCTGTAAACTCTCACCATCTCCAGGTTGTGGGCATATTTTCTAGCCCAGAGGTTATTTTTTTTAACATTTACTTTATGTATATGAGTACACTGTCACTTTCTTCAGACATACCAGAAGAGGGCATCAGATCTGATGGTTGTGAGCCACCATGTGGTTGCTGGGAATTGAACTCAGGACCTCTGGAAGAGCAGTCAGTGCTCTTAACTGCTGAGCCATCTCTCCAGCCCTAGCCCAGATATTATTAAGGGTGTACTGTGATCTGTACAATCCATCTGTCATGGCCTGAGTGGCTTGTCACAAGAGCTGAGCTGCTATTTTCTCATACAACTTAACACAACCTAATGTTTTAGTAGAGTGTAGTAATGTATAGAATGCTTTATATGCATAACATAAAGACATACAGTCTATTTACAGTGAGTGCTTTGTTGGATCAGGGTCTTCACTTGGAATCATAGTATTCAGTATATGCTTTAAAAAGATCTTTGTTGTTATTAATTTTATATTAACCATATTATCATTTCTCAACCCATCTATGGGGGTCACTCATCTAAAAACATCAGAAAGTACAGATTTTTACATTACAATTCATAAGAGTAGAAACAAAACTAATTTTATGGTTGGGAGTCACCCATGAAGGATCGCAGCATTAGGAAGGCTGAGAACCACTGCTCTGCATGATCACAGTTAGGAGAGGATCACATTGTTGTGGGCAGCCAGAAAGCTTTGTCAAAGCTGATAGACCAGGCAGGCTAAAGTATGTAACTGTGCTTAAGATATTGCTGGGAGATAGAGTGATGGATCTGTGGTTAAGAGCACTGGCTGCTCTTCCAGAGGACACAGGTTCAATTCCCAGCAACCACATGGCATTTTACAACAGCTTGTAACCCTACTCCCGGGGAATCTGATGCAGTATTTTAGCTTACATTGTCACTGCATGCACATGGCGCACAGACACACATGGAGGCAAAACATATACACACAAAATGGTAGTAACATAGGACTTTTGTCCTCAGAAAGAGAGAGAGTCTAAAAGTAGACCTAATTAGTATTGGCTTCCTTACTTACCCGGAAAATTTCTAATAAATAACTAAACATTACTATTTAAATAATATAAACTAAACATCTGCTTGCATTGACAGCCTGTAGTCACGGCTGGACACTGCTACATAACTCAGCCCAAACATAAACAAACCCACTAAGCTAACCCAGTGTCACACTAAACCATTACTTCGCAGAAACGATATAGCCCGTTCTGTAGTTACTGGTGAATAGCTATGTTTGTTCTCACACATGTCCATCCAGTTCTTATCCAGTTGCGCATGAGGTCGCATTATCTAAACCACCTTTACTGAAACGTTGGTATTAGTTTTGAAAGGTTCTACTCTGATATGTAATATGATCATTAACGTTAATGAATGTAGAAACTTGATGCTATACTCCAGATTCTAGTACCGGTCAAAGGTAAAATTTCAATAGAGTCTCTTGGTATAAATTAGAGATAAGCTATTTCCTGCGGAGACTGGATGTCCCACGTGGGAAAATGTTGCTTACAGTGGGTTTATATGAATGAAATATGCGAAACTGGGTTGCCAAGGGGGCAACACAGAGATCCAATAAACTTCTCTGTGCACTTAAGACCATTTGGGTGACCAAGAACCTGAGAGTAGATACCCTAGAGACCTAGAGGAAATTAAAATACTATTCAGAAAGAAAAGAAACAAAATATGTATCAATCAAATGACTTCTAATATAAATATATTAGACTTCGTAGACTAGTGTTTTTTAAATAATAAAAAGTTCCTTTTTATAAACACATTCTTGAGTAAAGGGTTACTGAAGCACATGTTATGAACTGATTTTTGTAAAGGAAAGTAAAACAGTCCTTTGGGAAATAAATGCTTATATTCTGAAATTTTAATAGCAACTGTTTCTGGGCAATGAGATTATACATTATTTTCTTAATGGTTTTGTTTGTTATATGTAATATGCACCCACTAACCTCAAGCAGTCCAATGTTGTCCGTTCTCCTTGATTCGTAGAAAGACTGTCTGATCTGCTTCTAACAGACAACTGCAGGTGAGCGTATACCACTCTGGAATCTAGGTTTGTAAACGGTTTCTTTAATCGCAGTCTCTCTCTCTTGCTGTTTTGTGAAATTGCTTTTCTTGGAAAGTCAGGGGCCATATTGTCACACACAGAGGCTTATATAATAAAGGATCTATGTTCCAGGACTCAGGTGAAGAAATCATTTCCCGTCCCCTTTCCCCCTGCATCCCTAGGCAGACCCTCATTCCACTTCTGGCTGCCCCATGTCAGTTTGACTGAAGACCTACAACAAGCTTTGAGCTAGATACGTGTGGCTCAGTAGCATTCAGTCTCTAGGTCCATGTAAATAGTCAGATAATAATAGTTATGGATGGATGTAGTGGGATACTGGAATGAGAGGACCAAGTGGAGAGGAGGAGGGAAAAGAGGAGGAATTATGGGTAGCGACAGATAAATTACTTACGGGCCATTTGAAGGGCAGTATGGAAAACTAATATAATAGAAGCTTCCTGAAGTGTATACATATATGATGTGACCTAAATGAAGTCACCAAATAGTGAGGAAGACAGAGCCCCAACTGGATATCTCTTGGTATCAAATGAAGTTTCTACTACCAAGAGTAGGTTACATCTAATTTGCTTGTTGGCCAAAGATGTCCTGTGGAAACTGTCAAACAACCCAGGCTGTTGCCAAGACTGTAGGTTGTTCTCGACAAACTGACAGCAAGGCCCTATTGCTGAAGACAACACCTACACAATTCACTAAACATGGAGAATTTGAGCTGGTGCCTACACAAATCCTTCACCCCTATGTTCTAGAGTCCTTGGTACAGGAAGTTACTCTGCACACACGAAAGGAGAAACATAAACAACAGCCACCTACAAACCCTTTGTTCTACAATGGTGTCCCACCTGTAAGATATGCTAGGGCGATGGAAGCACCAAGCTTGTGGGAGTAACCAACCATATGATCTGACTTAAAACCAACTTCACAAGATGGAGCCCACATCCAATACTACTTGGGTGACCAAGAACCTGAGAGTAGATACCCTAGAGACCTAGGGGAAAACAAACAAATATGCAACAATTAAATGATGTCTAATGATATTCTGCTATTCTCATAGATAAATGCTTGCAGCTGTCATTAGAGAAGCTTTCTCCTGAAGCAGATGGCAACAAATACAGAGATCCAGAGGTAGACATTATGCAGAGAGTGAGAGACCTTGGAACATTTGGCCCACGGGTTCTCAACCTTCCTAATACTGTGACTCTTTGATACAGTTCCTCGTGATGTGGTAACCCCAACTATAAATTTTTTGTTGTAGCTATTTCATAGCTATAATGTTGCTACTGTTACAAAGTGTAATGTAAGTAACTGATACGTGATCCTCCAAGGAGGCTGCTACCCACAGGTTGTGAACTACTGCCTTAGTCCAGTATGGTATCTCTCCATCAGATTTCTGCCCTTGGGGATGGGGATTAGGGAACCCCTTGGAAGAAGATGTGTAGGAATGTAAGAATCAGAGGGGATGGATGGAGGCACACCCAGGAAACAAGGCCTTCTAAATTGACATGTTCGATATGCATATAAACTCACAGAGACTGATGAAACATACGTAGGACCTGCAGGGGTCTGTACTAGGTGGAGCCCTAGAGTTGAAGGTAGAAGTGGACACACACCCATCCCTAACCCAGAAGCTACCGCCATATGATAGGCACTTGCAAAGGAAAAGTTAGTTTCCTCCAAAGGAGCCTTACTGAACAAACAAACTACTCTTAAGGGTAGGCTCATGTCCCAGCAGTAGACGCCAAGACAAAATGAGCTCAATGGCCTCTTTGGAGGCTTATTGTTTCATAATGTCATGACAGGGCTGTTCCTTAACCTTTAAAATCTCATCTTATTGTTTTTACTTTATTGTATTTATGTTTTTCTTCTCTCTTTTAGTCTGCAAGTCCTTTGAAATATGATTTCTGGTTTAGCAGTTGTCTTAGGGTTTTACTGCTGCAAACAGATACCATGACCAAGGCAACTCTTATAAGGATAGCATTTGGTTGGGACTGGCTTACAGGGTCAGAGGTTCAGTCCATTGTCATCAAGGTGGGAACATGGTGACATCCCAGGCAGGCATGGTGGAGGAGGAGCTGAGAGTTCAACATCTTCATCTGAAAGCTGCTAGACTAGCTTCCAGGCAGCTAGGAGGAGGGTCTTAAAGCCCACGCACACAGTGATACACCTACTCCAACAAGGCCACACCTACTCCAACAAGGCCACACCTCCAAAAGTGCCACTCCCCCGGCTGGGCTGGGCATATTCAAACCACCACAACGGTCTTATGGGATTTTTGAGTGTGCAAATGAGTGGCTCTCCATCTTCCTTCTGTTTGTTTCATCCGATTACAATGTGTTAGTTTTTGTTTTTAAATCTTATTGTACTTTATTATATTTTATTTTGTTCCTATCCCATAGAAGCCTGTTTGTTTTATAATGAGAGACACTAAAGGTGCGGATCCAGATACGGAATGAAGTAGGGAAGAGCTGCGAGGACTAGAGGGAAGGGAAACTGTCATCAGAATAGATTATGAGAAAAATATCCAATAAAAGGGGAAACATAGCATCACTATTTGATGACACAGAATTGGTGTGTGTGTGTGTGTGTGTGTGTGTGTGTGTAGGGGGTTGTTAGGGGGTTGTTAGGGTTGTTATGCAAGACATAATGAATTGTCCCCACTAAAAATAAACATGTTTGTAGTCACTGAAGGACGTCCGTTTATTTTTTTAGTCCCTTCTTGTTTCTTCGGTACCTCCTTCCTTTCCGTTCTTTTTGTCAGAATCATGGAGCTGAGGAGAATTACTTGGGATGTCAGAAGTCTCAGTTCAGTGGCTTTGTCTTGTAGTATATGCACATCCCCTGTCTTTCCCTTCTGCTTGCATTAGGCTCACATTTGTTGGTTCCTGCCGCAAATGTTAGCCAAGACCTATATGATTCATGTGTATTTTTTGAGCAGAGAGTCCATGCTAAGACATGATCTTGTGCTTCTGGAAGAGTTAGCATTGCTATTGCAATAAAAACTCACCCTACCTTTGAAGGCGTCATTGGAGCGAGTTAGAATTTTGTGGGCTGATTTTTGTCTTGAAATTCTTCATTATAAAGATGGGACAGCAGTCTGGTGGGAGTATGCAGCTGTCACCCCAACGTTCTAGAGGCTAAAGAAGAGGTTCCCTGAGAATTTAAGGTCAGGCAGAGCTACAAAATGCCCTGTACCCACACAATACACATACATATATTTAATTAAATTATATATAAGTATATAAATATATTTATATTATATACAATTGTATATTCAACAATATATATTTGCACATTATATATCAACATATATAATTATATATACACATTAATTATGTACAGAGAGGGACTGGGAGGGGGAAACATTAATGTCTTATCAAGTAATATAATACATGGATTAGACTCCCCAAACACTGAATGAGTCATCTGGTCCTTGTTCAAACTCTAGTGAAAGACGCAGAATTAGAGTATTAACATGAGGAGGAACTGATTGGGAAGCAGGAAACCATGTGGTTGGACATCTAAGTAGAACGATGCAAGCGTGTCCCATCCTAAACCCACCTAGCACCACTCCCTGGAGAGGCACTGCACATGCGGAGCTTAACACGGATCCCAGATTCCATATGACGTGTCTGAATCAGGAATAATATGGTAATTTTCACAGTTACAGAGTGGAAATATTTATAGTGTAGCAGCTGAATGTGTCTTTATTTCACATTCTAAGAACCACGCCACAGGATGGGAGTGAAAGTGCTTTGAATAAGATGTGGGTGAGCCCCAGAGTCCCTGCCTCCGAAGGGAGATAGCTTTTGATAGAAAACACTCTCCTTGTTCATCAGGGTTGCTCGAATATGGTGAGATTAATTAAAATCAATGGAGAAAAAAATTGAATACTAAGAAGAAGTGTTTGGGCCTCACGAAATGTAAATGAGTTGAAATATGAAATTCCCAAATAACCTTGGGTCACAGACTCTGCTTAGTGATCACCGTATTGATCCATTGAAGGACGTCTTTCTTCTTTTCCTCTCTTCCGCTGTCCGTGACAGAATTGAGATGGGATAAAGCCTCGAGCTTGGAGCTGGAAACTCCACGTTGCCTCTGTTGGCACAGTCTCTACATCTCTCAGCCACTTGCTCTTATATTTCTCTATTAGTGTCCCCCTCCCCCATCTGTCTCTGCAGCTCTGTCTTCATACCTACACAGAAGAAAATAAGCCAGAAGTCTGTAGAAAAAGATTGTACTCTCCAGTGGCCTGGAATTGAACTCATCCTTCAATTCTCAATGTGAGGAAAATGCATTTCTTCCTTACATTTCATTAGGACACAATTTTATTTTGTGCATGTGTAATTCAAGGCCATAAAGAAGGAAGCTAAACTGAAAACACAGCCAGTTCAATGTGACCAGTCTTCCTTTAAAGATATTTAATAGCAAATATACTATTAACAACAACAAAAAATGTTTGAAAAACGTCTCCCCTGCTGCTGGGTATTTTACCATGTGACTTTGGAGTTCTCACCGCAAAAGTACAATACTTCCTTTCCCTCTTCTGCTTCCATTAACAGAGAAGTGTCCGGTTCAAGTGTGGGAGCCAGTGGTTTGACATTTCAGCATTACATCTCTGTGGTCAATTGAAGGTCCTTAGGCTAGGTTGTAGAAGATGAATGAGTCACAGAGCAGAACTGTGTTACCCTGACTGCCCAAGTGGAAACATACAAGACCCTATCCTTAAACTGATAAGCCCAGTCCAGCAGAACCCCTTAGTCAAGCCACAGTTGATGCTAGACTCACAAGCACCAAATGCTTCTTGTCAAGGGTTATGCAGGGTTTTGTGGTTCCATTACACAGCATTATAATGGCAGGACATAACCAACACAGTGGTACTTAATCTATACTCTCTGAAAAAATGACACATTTAAGAAAATTATTTTGGAAGTAAGTTAGTGCTAACATCACTCGGCTACATTAGTGCCTCTCTCTCTCTCTCTCTCTCTCTCTCTCTCTCTCTCAGTGTGTGTGTGTGTGTGTGTGTGTGTGTGTGTGTGTGTGTGTCTGTATGAATGCATGCAGACACACACGTATATGTGTAATGAAAAGAACTAATTGGTATTCTCCTGTATGGACAATTAAAGATTATATACATTTATCTGATTGTTGGGTAACATTCCCACAGAAATTCATTCACTTGGTCCCTTAATAACTGCCTATCAAATAGCTATGGCATACTCAGCACCAAGGACATGAAGATGAATCAGCCAAAGAAGTACAGAAGAACTGAACCTGTCCTAAAGACCTTTCTTCCTATTAATAACAAGTTGTAAGATGGTACTTGGTGAGCTGACAACTCTGCTCCAAACACTTGGTGATGTATCACTGGAACCATTAGCTATTAGGCTCTGTAAATACTATTTTTGGCTTAATCATCTATTAAACATGGTCCAAATCAAAGAGAGATGGGATTGGTATATTCCCTGGTCCATAATGTCACATCTCAAGGGAAGACTTGCTTTGAAACGTGAAACTCTTGACACTGGCAGTATGGAAAACTGAAGCACATGTCGCTCAGTGGGTGCCAGGGACCTATATTATGTCCTACTGTTGCTTACAGAATTTTCAATATTCCCTTATCCATTTCTGCTACTATGTATGGCAGCCTGTAACCGTGGTAATCATTTCCTGTGTTTGAAAAAGAGATGAAAGCGTTCATGGATGAAAGCAAGTTGGATTTAATCTCCTTCTCTCTCATCCGGTGCATGGCGCTGATCATTTTCAGAAAGAAAAAAAAAGACTTAAGCTCATTTTTGTCATGAAAAAAAAAAAAAAAACTAGTTTCATAATAATCAGATGGGCAATTCCTAGTGTATACAATTCTAATATAATTACCAGGAGGAAATGTAGAGGGAGTTGCAGGTTGGAGATAAAGAAAAGCCTGTGAATTTTGTATTTATGTCTCAGACTCTCTTATTTGTGCAAGTAATCAATCTTTGGGGGAGTAGAATAGTAATTCTTTATGGGAAAAAAATGACAAGAGTCAGAGGAAGAAAAAAAAAAGATAATCTGAGTTCCATTCGGTACACAGCAGGTCAGCTGTGATTGACAAAGCTCATCACAAAACTATAGCTCACGGAGAAATCCCAGTAGCAGAGTCTCATTTACAGCCAGAGCAGTGTTAATGACATGTTTAACAGCTGCTTGTTGACGTTCGGAATCTGCATTAACCCCGCAGAGCGGTGAACAGAGAAATGAGGGAAAGCATTGAAATCAAGCCTTCGTTACTCTGACAGGCCAGGTGAAAGGCTTGTCTGGAGGTCGCTGTGAGCTGAGTAAGAGGCCCAGAAGGTGGAGGGTTCAATTGCATGGGCAGACCATCGTGGAGATGACAGGGTCTGATCAATAAACACAGAGGGCTACAGAAGCAAAGCCCCTCATGTTCAACTCAAACAGTGAGACAGAAAGTCGGGCAAGGCAGAATGAAGTCACAGTTCGAGACACCAAATATTATGCCAGTATTAGAGCTGCCAGGGATGATGAGCTCAGTGTTGGATCCAGTGACTGCTGTAGCATCAGGAAGATGAAGAGATGCTGTTTGAGCAAATTCATTTACCCCTGGGAATATTGTTTACTCATTTCAGCTGGAAAAACAATGTGGCGCATGAATCATGGCTTACTTTTTAGAAAAAAACAATGCGGTGCATGAATCAAGGCTTACATTTTAGACTTCCTAAAACCATATTGAGTTAGCACCAAAGAATGACTAAATGGTTTTCTCTAAGTACAGCTCTCAATAGTGGTTCATGTGTTCTGTGGACGGGAAACTCCAGCCTGACACTGGAAGAGGACATCTGCCATTTTGAGCAAAGAAATGAAGACAGAGGAAAGACAGGGTATTTGAAGGTAGAATTCCATCTTCTCTATGTTTAAAAATAAATGAATAAATAACCCCAAGCATCTTATGCAAAGCTCTGTGTTTTTATTTATACCATGGGAATGATACACATCATAAAGCAGCTAGCTGTAAAGATTAAAATGCATGCTTAAAACTCCAGCACTGGCAAACCCTCCACAAATAATGTGAGTCATTCTTACCAGAGGTGGTCCCTGTCTGAGACTCAGACAGATGTTCCCGTCTGCCCAAGGTACCTCACTAGCACACACTAGTCATCTAAATGCCCCTGCCCATTGACAGAATGTTAGCTCTAGGAAACTGGTGCATTTTCCTCTTTAGCCCCTGATTTATTCCAAATGCCTAATTCAGCCTCGGAACACAATAGCTGCTCAGAAAATATTTGGAAATGAACACACTTTCTATACCATTTTGAAAAGTCTTTCATCTGGTCATTGGCTTCTGTTGAAATCTTCATTTGCCGAAAAGAAAACAGCCCAGGTCTCAGGGTTTAGGGTCCTGGAACTAATTTCACTAATGCTGTCATTTTGCAAATAAGGGCATGAGACCTGGGGGGAGGGCATACTTGGTCTAGGCTAAGGAAGCTGAAGAACAAATATTTCATCACCGACATTGAAGTTTCTTGATGCACAAGTTGCTCAGGTCAAGGAGTCATCAGGCCATGGGATCTCAAGAGTCTCAAGTCACGAAAGCAGACTCACACACCCTTCATCCTCTAAGCCCATCTTACATTTCAGGTCTTCATCTTTGCCATCCCATATAAACAAGAGGATTGGAGAAGGTTTCTGCTTCACTCATTTATCTGTACAGCTTGATGAGCTTGCAGTGATCCTGCACAGGGGCATGCTGTCTCTACTCCCTTTGTATTCCCACTCAGAAACAAGTAGCTCTTTCAAAGATGGGCTTTGCAGCCCCATTTTCATATGAATTCATTTGGAAGTGAAGTAGTTCCTTGAGCAAAAATGGCAAGTCATCTTCGCAACATCTGGGGTATGCACCCTCTGTCCCATAGGAGTGAATCAGAGCAGGGTATTCTGGCACTGGCAGTGATGCCTCGCAGAGGGTTAGGGCCCTACCAGAGAATTCAGGGGACTGAAGGGAGAGAGGAGCATTGGGAAAGAAAGAAGAGGGACACTAAGAGCAGGGGGAGGAAGAAAACAAGCAATTCTGTAGCATTTCAACTGTTGGTCTATCATATTGCTGGGTATTCCCCATAATCTAATAGCATGAGTACCAAATGCATTGCAGTTACTCATTGCATAATAGCAGGGCTATATTCTGAAGTCCATCATCACATAAGTAAGTTGTGTGCAAGTCACATAATATGCTTATGCAAACCTAGATGCTATCTAATACTGTATAGCTTAGCCTCTGTGACAGCCTATTGTTGCTAAGCTATACAACTGAACCATGTGGCACTGTGCTGAATCCTTCTGGTAACTGTGACATACTCTCAACCTCTCTTGTATCCAAGCATGACTATACATAGAAAAGGCAGAGTAAAAGATAGAATAGAAGATAGGGATTTTTCAGGTCCATTGTAATCTTATGGCCCAACATCATATGAGAGCATTGACTGAAACCTGTGGTGCACTTTGTCTGTATTTTTTCCTGTTCTGAGAGAAAATAAAAATCCCTGGGGCAAAATGAATGCCTAGTTGTTTATTCTCCTACTGTTGGCAGTACAAGATGCAAAGCCCATCTGAAGTCCTTTCCATATAGGACACTAGTTTCCTCTTATCTGTAGCTTGGCTTTTTGAGATTTCACATATCCATGGCCAACCATGTTCTAAAAATATTAAATGGAAAACTCTAGAAATAAATAATGTTTAAGTTGTAAATAGTGTACAATCTTATCTAGATTGATAAAATCTCCTGCAACCCACTCTCTCTGTATTCTGTATGACCTACCAACCTTTGTGGTTGACATCTTGGTCATTGTATCGATGATGTAGCATCAAATGCTTATATTCAAGTAATCCTTATCTTATTTAATGATGACTTCACCAAAGAACTAACAATAACAATTGGGATATGCCAGAGAAGTTGTAATATGCAGTTTTAAAAAGGGGTAAGGTAAAAGTTTTCAACTTTGTAAGTAAAGAAAAATAAAGGTTCAGGTTGATGTGATGGTATGCTCAGTTCAGGGAGTGGCACCATTAGGAGGTGTGGCTGTGATGGAGGAATTGTGGAACTGTGGGGGTGGGCTTTGAGCCCCTCCTCTAGCTGCCTGAGAGATTCAGTCTCCTCTTGTTCGCCTTCAGATGAAGATGTAGAACTCTCAGCTCCTCCTGCACCATACCTGCCTGGATGCTGCCTTGTTCCCACCTTGATGATAATGGACTGAACCTTTGAACCTGTAAGCCAGACTCAATTAAATGCTTTCCTTTATAAGAGTTGCCATGGTCATGGTGTCTTTACACAGCAATAAAATCCTAACTAAGAAAGTTATACTCTTGGTATAAGAGTAAAGCTCCTATCTGTGAAATTATGAAAAGGGAAACGAATCACACACTAGTTTGGGCATCATAGTTCAAATCTGCAGCTGTGACCACATAGTATATTAAGTGCTGAATCATTTCCTTCCTTTCATCTCATTACATGAGCAACATCACCCAGCCTCAAGAAGGTAGGGAGGGATACACCCTGATCTACTCTGAGAGCGCCTGCATTTATGTGACACCATTCCTAGTACTGTCAATCACTTAGTTAACTTATAAGTTGGCCTTTAATACATGTATGGTTGCAAAAACAAGCACTGTGTATAATGTTTGGTACAACCTGCCATTCCTGTTACCCACTGATCACCATAGAACAGATACCCTGCAGAAAAGAAGAGGATACAGTTGATAACAAGTTTCTTTAACCACTAAAGCCTATTGCTATTAAAATTTAGAATACAAGAACAATCGTGGGGGCTGGAGAGATGGCTCAGTGGTTAAGAGCACAGACTACTCTTCAGAGGACCTGAGTTCAGTTCCCAGCAACCACATGGTCATTCACAACCATCTATAATGGAATCCAACACCCTCTTCTGGTGTGTCTGAAGACAGCAACAGTGTACTCGTTTACATAAAATAATTAAATCTTAAAAAAAAAAAAAGAACAATCGGTGGTAAGAATCTGGAACTCTCAAAATAGAAATATTGAACTCCCTTTCCCACAGAGAGACCCAAGTACCTCAAACAGCCAAACACCCGTAAAGAACCCTGCCCCTGCAGCCAACACAATGTGCACTTCTCTATTTTGTGTTTAAGCAATGCATTCGAAGATATAGCCACGGTCTTTTAGAAACAGTTCATATAACGTGAGAATCACTCAACTACTAAATTCTGAGCCAGGCCAGCATTTGAAGTGCTAAGATTCCTTTCTCTGACTTTGTGATGCTCTCCCTTCACCATGTCCATCTGTCCGTGATCATCAAATCCTTTTTGAAACTCGTAAAGTGTTTTCAAATGTCTACAGATTTTCTTTTTACAAACATATATACATATTGGCATATGTGCACATACTTACGTTATACACATATCTGTATGTGTTGTTTAAAATTTGTCCATGGAGTTCTGTTTCTCATTCTTTTATGAAAACCAAACTTGGAGTAGCATCTAGGATGTGTGTTTGGGGTTTCCTGTGATTCCCCTTTGCTCAAGCACATTGCTGTTGGGTAGTTGTCACCTCTCTAATCAGCATTAAAATATGGAGTTTCTTGTCCTCTAGTACTTATGGAATGTTGACAAGTTGACTTATGCTAGACATTGTGTTCTATTATAGACAGAATCTCCTGGAATCTGCTCATCAATGAACCAGTCACTATTATGTAAGTTTCACAAGAAAAATATTGGGAGTTAAAAAAACGCATACACACACACACACACACACACACACACACACACACGATAGCTCCTTTAATTTCCTATTGCTGTGACAAAACACAATGACCAAGGCAACTTATAAAAATATTCCAGAGGGTTCGAGTCTGTGGTCATCATGGTGGGGAACATGGCAGCAGGCAAGCTGGCTGGTGCTAGCGGAATAACTAAGAGCTTAACTCTCAATCCAGAAACAGAAAGCAGAGATAGAACACCAACTTAGAATGGTGTGGGAGCTCGGAACATCAAGGCCAGGGCTCCACCTCCATCAGTGAAGTCACACCTCCTAATCCTTCTCCAACTGTTGCACCAGCTATGGACCAAACACTCAAATAAAGAGCCTATGTGGGCTGCTCTTTCTTAATGTCCTTTTGAATGAATGTGATCTGACTGCACTCAGCAAAGTTTTTACTAGGTGTCTCTTCCATGCCAGGCTCTTATTCGGAGACAGGATGTCAGACTCAAGAATGTATGAAACCGAGCCAAATATCCTTACTCAAAGAGCCCACAATCTAGTGGAAAAGATGAAAGATAATTTCAAAAGAGGAGTGCAGAGGGGATGGTATGGCGCAGCTCTTATTTCACAGAGGATTATGATGGAGCCTATTACAGATCAGAGACACCTTTGCCTTCACCATTCCTCCTGGAAGACTCATGTCCACTGAAATGTCTAGAAAAGAAGGCGGGTCTTAGGGAAACTGATGGAGGACATGTTAGTAGGTAGATTTGGGGACTCCAAAGAGTACAACAGATCACACTTACCAACAACCAGCTTGGAAGGTAAGTTTATTCTTAAACTATCCAAACCTTAAACTACATTAATAGTGCTCAAGCTTCTGTGGCCTTCGGGAGCTCTGATTCTAAAGCATGTATGTATGTATGTATGTATGTAGTTATTTTAGAACATAGTTTCAGTCATGAAGCAATTGTGGCCAAAACAGCTGCACCGAATTCCTCTCTACCTCAAAAGTTTTTCAGTTGGGAAGTATACAAGAGCGTAGATTCCCTAAGAATGCATATATGTACCTTCCTTCTCTGAAAATATCTTTCTACTTCTATTCATCCAGACTGAAAATTATTGTCAACTTCATACACCAAAGCGTGCCTGCTCACCCAACTAACTTGTATTTTCAGTATTAGAAAAAATAGGTTTCCCTCAAGAGGCAAAATTCAGTGTTGGAACTTACCTCTTCTTTGTTCAGTGTGATTAACAATGCTGGAACTACCTAAAGATATTCTTTTGTTTCTGCCACAGCATACTTCAGTTGACTATTTTTACTTTCATTTACTTTAGTATATTTTGAGTAAAATATAATTATATAATTCCCCCTTCTCTTCCTTCCTACACAACCTCTTCTCCCTCATTCTCTCTCAGACTGATGACCTCTCTTTCTCTGACTACCATTGTTGTAAACAGAGGTACAAATACATTGATATAAACTGTGGAATCTATCTTCGTTGTTTGTGTGTATATTGTTTCAGGACTAACCATTTTGCATTGGATAGCCAATTAGGAGGCTCGTCTCTGGGAGATGAGAATTCTTCCTCCTTCTGTATCATTGGTTACCTGTAGCTTTTTGTCCAGGAGTGAGTCTTTGAGATTTCCCTTTTCCACATGAGCATGTCTATTGGTTTTGTCATTGTTTGGGTCTTAGTTAGGTGACCAGGAGACATAGTCACATAGTAGACTTCCTATTTCTCTGACCATCATGATATTTCCACTCTTTCTTCTGAGCCTGAGATCCAGGAGTTGTGTTGTAGATATATCCCTCCTGGCTTGGCTCTGCAAGATCTGTTGATCTCTGCATTGTAACCAGTTCTTATTTTCTATAATGTTTCCAACTGTTGCACCAGCTATGGACCAAACACTCAAATAAAGAGCCTATGTGGGCTGCTCTTTCTTAATGTCCTTTTGAATGAATGTGATCTGACTGCACTCAGCAAAGTTTTTACTAGGTGTCTCTTCCATGCCTTCTTCATACATCTTCATTACTTGTAAAGAAAAGCTTCTTGTGGTTGTTGTTTTGTTTGTTTTGAAGTCTCTCCTTATAGCCTGGTTGTCTGGGAACTCATTGTGTAGACCAGAATGGCCTTGAACTCACAGAGATCTGTCTGCCTCCTAAGCGCTGGGATTAGAGGCGTTAACCACCATGCCTTGCCATGAGAGAAGCATCTTTAATGAAGGGTGAGAACTATATTTATCGGTGGATGTAAGGATCTGTTTTAGAATATAGATAAGAATTATGCTGGTCTGGTAACATGGTGGGAGTAAATTCTCTTCTAAGGTCTGTGACCTTAAGGTTGTTGGCTGTATTTTATTAGGCATAACACCCTCATGTTGAGTAGATCTTGAGTCCAATTAGATAGCTATTGGTTACTGCCAACATATGAATGCCAGGATTACACCATTAGAGGTATCTTGCAATGCTGGTCATTGTATCCATAGGCATCATAGCTGGATAGGGCTACTGATTGCTTCTTTCACTAAGCAGGTTGAATTCTTGACATCCTATTTTAAAAGTTTGGATTTCACTTTTCAAAGTGAGAATTCAATGTCTATTGAGGACTCAGTGAAGTATTCTGGAATGTTGCAGACTTGTTTGAGATGAATATTAAATTGACAATACATTGAGTAAGTACCTTGTCATATGTCATATATCACTGTAGACATATGCCAGGGATGGTTAGTTTACCATCCCTGTAATGTAGGGTAAAAGTGAGGTGCTTTTGAGATATGGGCAGAGCTAAGAGTCCTGGCCACTGTCTAAGTTATGTTTGAGAACATGACAAAAAAAACTAGTGACTAGATAGATTAAAAGACAGCATTTTCAACAAATGGTGCTGGTTCAACTGGTGGTCTACATGCAGAAGAATGCAAATTGATCCATTCCTATCTCCCTGTACAAAGCTCAAGTCCAAATGGATCAAGGACCTCCACATAAAACCAGATACACTGAGTCTAATAGAAAAGAAAATGGGAAAAAGTCTTGAACACGTGGGCACAGGGGGAAAGTTCCTGAACAGAACACCAATGGCTTATGCTCCAAGATCAAGAATCAACAAATGGGACCTCTCAAAATTACAAAGCTTCTGTAAGGCAAAGGACACTGTCAATAGGACAAAATGGCAACCAACAGATTGGGAAAAGATCTTTACCAATCCTATATCCAATAGAGGGCTAATACCCAATATATACAAAGAACTCAAGAAGTTAGACTCCAGAGATCTAAATAACCCTATCAAAAAATGGGGAACAGAGCTAAACAGAATTCTCAACTGAAGAAACTTGAAGGGCTGAGAAGCACCTAAAGAAATGTTCAACATCCTTAGTCATCAGGGAAATGCAAATCAAAACAACCCTGAGATTCCACCTCACACCAGTCAGAATGGCTAAGATCAAAAACTCAGGTGACAGCAGATGCTGGCAAGGATGTGGAGAAAGAGGAACACTCCTCCATTGCTGGTGGGATTGCAAGCTGGTACAATTACTCTGGAAATCAGTTTGGTGGACCCCCAGAAAAATGAACATAATACTACTTGAGGACCCAGCTATTCCACTCCTGGGCATAGACCCAAAAGATGCTCCAACATGTAATAAGGACACATGCTACACTATGTTCATAGCAGCCATATTTATAATAGCCAGAAGCTGGAAACAACCCAGATGTCCCTCCACAGAGGAATGGATACAGAAAATGTGGTACATCAGCTATTAAAAACAATGGTTTCATGAAATTCGCAGGCAAATGGATGAAACTTGAAAATATCATCCTGAGCGAGGTATCTCAGCCACAAAGGAACAAACACAGTATGTACTCTCTATTAAATGGTTATTAGCCCAAAAGTTTGGAATACCCAAGATTCAATTCACAGCCACAGTTGGACTGAGCATGGGATCCCAGCTGGAGGAGTTGGAGAAGGGACTGAAGGAGCTGAGGGAGTTTGCAGCCCCATGGAGGGAGCAACAGTGTCAACTGGCCTGACCTTATGCTCCCGGAGACTGAACCACCAACCAAAGAATACACATGGAAGGACCCATGGTGCTGGCCACATATGTGGCAGAGGAAGGTCTTGTTGGCCATCAGTGGGAGGAGAGGCCCTTGGGCCTGAAGGTGTTAGATTCCCAAGTATAGGGGAATGCCAGGGAGGGAAGACGAGAGTGGGTGGGTAGGTGGGTAGAGGAATACCGCCATAGTGGCAAGGAGGGAAGGGTATGGAGGAGTTCCAAAGGGGAGCTCTGGAAATGCGAAAACATTTGAAATGTAAATAAAGTGTCAAAAAAATAAAGAAAGAAAGAAAGAAAGAAAGAAAGAAACAAACAAACAAAGCAAGCACATAGCAGTTGAGCTAGTATGTGAAAATTTACTTATGTCCTCAGAAGAAAACTTCAGTCCCTTTTACACCCAAATCTACTCCTTACCAAGAGAAGTTTTAAGAATGTCTTAGGCTATCATAGTGGAAATCAATGCTGTTAGCTAAATAGTACCCTTTAACTTTAACTTCAAAGTAAAGAGTCAAATTTTCCCTCCTATTAATTATAGTAGAAACAGTGACTGTGTCTTCCTTTGCTCAATGAATATAACCAGCAAATTAATAGGACTCTGTCATGGTTTATATAAGCTTTGCCCAGGGAGAGGCACTATTAGAAGGTGTGGTCTTGTTGGAGTAGGTGTGTCACTGTCGGCGTAGGCTTTAGACCCTCATTCTAGCTGCCTGGAAGCCAGTATTCTGCTGGCTGCCTTCAGATGAAGATGTAGAACTCTCATCTTCTGTACCATGCTTGCCTGAATGCTGCCATGCTCCTGCCTTGATGATACTCTGAACCTGTAAGCCAGCCCCAATTAGATGTTGTCCCTGTAAGAGTTGCCTTGGAACAGACTCCAAACATGATTTGGCACCTCCTCACCAATTGCTATGTCAGTGCTGGGAGTAATGCAGACAAGACAGCTGGCTCCTTCGTTGACCACCCTGAGCTCAGGCTTCTTGCTGACTCATAGTGATGAGCAACAACAGGGGTTTAGTGGGCTGAGTTATTAAAACATGAAAGTTATTTGTTACCACAGCACACTCTTGCAGATACTGACTGATTCGTCTGGGAACCAACATGGGCTCTCGAAGTCCAAGAGAATAAAAACAAGGAAATCTAATTTTTGAATGCAATGCTTTTGGGATTTCTCCACAGTAGACATTGCTCAAGGTGGTTAGTGGATACTTGGGGCAAAGACTATGTAGTCCTCAAAATACTAATTCAGAAAGTTCATGTTATGGCTCCCTTTAATATTCCTGTTACACATCTTTGGGTCCCAGTTCATCCCTCCATCCACAAGAAAATATGGCAAATTGTCCAACACTAATCCTAAAATAGTATATAACACTAATATTTGGTAACATTTTTCTACATCAAATTTTAACTAAAGAACTATAATAAAGTTAATAGTAGTTAACTTTACTAACCTTTGTATGCATTATTGTAGAGAAATGAAGAAATATAGGCATAAGAGAAATATAGAGAGCATTAAGAGCTGGTGTGACGCTAAGTAGGCTGAATTTATAATCCATGAGTTTAAAATACATAATTCCTGAACATAAATGTAAGCTTTTGATTTCCGCTATATATAGCTCAATAAAATAGAGGAATATTATACATAGAGTTAATATTGGGTTTTCTTTGAAGAGAGGTAGAGAGAATATTGATGATATTCTGCCTCATCTCTGCCATGTGCCCAGCATTTCCCACCTGTTGTGCATCATGAATCATCAGGTGCTTTGAGTCCATGCAGGAGAAGCAGGTGGCCATGTACTCACTAAGGAAACGGAAATCTGCAGCTTGGTATTAAGTATGGCTTTTCTTGTAGTCCTGGCTGAGGCCCCAAAGACTGGAACACTGTGGAGATAATCTCCTCCTTTCCTTTCAAGAGGTAGCCAAATCATCTGTCTTAGTTACTAATCCTGCTCTGCCAGATTACCAGCAAATTATAAACGGAAGGCAGAAAGAATGCAGCATCTCATAGCTCTGCTGCTCAGATGTGTAGGCAAGCGAGACGTCTTCCTTGGCTCCTGTCTCTAACACTGGTAGACTGAATCATCTTGTAGTCTCCATCTCTCATACCGTCTTCCTGTACTGTCTATCCTGACTCAGGCCAGAGCCAGAGCCCTTCTTATGACTCCAGCTGAGTCTGGAGATAATGAAAGCATTCAAGATTACACCCCTAGCTTAAGGGCCATCACCTTAATGACAACTGCCTCATTGCCATAAGCTAATAAGATATTATATCTGGGAGTAACAGCAGGGGTATCTTGGTGGGGAGGTCATTCTTCATGTACAAAATCTACAGTATCTTGTGGTCAGACCCAGACTGATTTGCCAATGACCAGCTAGCAGCCACACTTCATGACTAGAAGCTGATCAAAGAGAGGTTTGACCTTAAGACATGCAAACTGATGTGCACCTGCTTTGTGGGAAGACATGAGAAGTTTGCTCCTACCACATGCCATGCAAAGAGAACCAGTGTCTAACGAATGGTAAGAACTTTTGGGGGTACATCCATGACCTGGGTCTCTGGAATTTGAGTACCACAGAAACCCTCAGAACACTGAAGGCCAGAAGATTTGTTTAGCCATGGAGATCTGAAGAGAACCTGTAGTGACAGGTTATTAAGGCCAGCACCTTTAATGTTGCACGTATCATGTGTAAATTGCCATAGATATCAGGATAGGCCAGACAGTAGACAAAAGCAATAAGCCAGAGAGGGAGCATCAGGAGATACATAGAAAATGTACCAGCCAGACCGGTGACTGTGGAACTCCTCATATGGCAGCCTGGAGAAGTGTCTCTGGAGAAAACAGGAACATGGTTCTATCATACAAGGGATACCACAATTTAGTTCCAAAAGTCCAAACAAAAGAAACTTACTCACAAAGACTATTCCATGGAGAGGAGTGATCTGAGTCCAGAGGGCTTCTTCTCTTTTGCAGTTCAAATAATCTACCTTCCTTCCTCATCGAAGCTGCAAGCCTGTGTGGGTCTTGAGATGCAGGCAGATTTTCCCTATGATCTCTATTGTACTTTATAACTGAGGACCAGCTGCTGTCTGGCAGAGACCAGAGGAGATGTGGGACCTTCTTATTCTGTCAATCAGGCTAAGCAAAGGGGATCAATAAGACCCTGTCTGAAACTGCCAGAATAGTAAAGAAAAGTGCCTCTAAATGCCTAGCTCAGGGGACCTGTCCACAAACCACATTCATCATTCTTACCGGAGATGACCACTGCCGGAGATTCAGATGTCCCAGACTGCCCAGAGTATCTCACTAGCATCTGTCATCACCTGAAAGCCCCTACCATTCATTAGAATGCCATGCCACATGTTTATTTAATGGGACAAACTTCTGGAAACCAAGGCACTATTACCTTTATGACACACAGGATTCCAGTATTTCCCCTTCAAACTGCTTTGTGTGTTTTTATAAATATTTATGTAACTATCTGCTATATTGGATTTTTTTTGTTCAACTCCAAAAAGGATCTCTTGGACGATATTAGCTGGAGCATACCTAGTATTCACAAAAGGTAGGATGTTTTTAAGAAGGAAGCCACAGAAGGTCTGCTCCCACAAGCCCACACCATTCATTTCATTTCATGTTCTTTTTGAAGATACTCCAAAAGACAAGAGCATTTGCAGACTCATGAATTCCCTAAATCCTATCCCATTTTCTCTCATCCTCAATGTTATTTATAATCAATAGAATAAGAGCACTAATGCTGAGCTTACAAAAATGTTATGAGGGTTACACAAAATAAAATGGCCCACGTGGAGGATTGAGCAGGGCATGCAGAGAAATGAGCGCTCCAGAAATGGCAGCTAATGCTGTATACAAATGCTTTGCTTGGGAACATGTTTATATATTCTTAGTTTATGGCTGAAAAGCAGAAAGCTAGGAAGTTGGCTAATTCTCCAAACTTTTATCAAAGCTCTAGACGCTAGTAGGAGAAGGTTAGGACAATACAAACTGTGGATCAGGGCACGAATTATCCAGAAGAGGCAAACAAATAAGTGTTCCACTCATTTGGGGGAAAAGATGAAGAGCATACGGTGTGTCCATTTTCATATGTAAATGTACAAATTATTTCAATTCACAAGTAGAGCATCACTAAGCAAAAAAAGAAAAAAGAAAAGAAAACACACACAAGAAACACATATAGAGACAGACACACACTTTGGGACACACAGGAATCCTCTCAAAACACAAAGCAGGAATCCATAGTATATACAAAAAGGACCTGTAAGGTTAAAGCAAAGATTTTCTGACTTAACATTATAAGACAAAGAACATCTGACAATACTGAACTTGGTTTGTGTTGGCCATCTACTATTGGACACGAGGTCTACCCTTAAGAATAGATTGTTTACCAGTGAGACATCCTTAGAGAAAACCAATTTTTCATTTGCAAGTGGATATCAATTGGAGATACTTTTGGATTAGAGATGGGGTATGTGTCCACTTCTCATCTTAGTTCTAGGACCCTGTCTGTGTAGACGTGTGAAAAAACTGAGGCCCTGTACATGCAGCCTTATAGTGTCACGTTTCTACGAGTTCATGTGTACACCAGCCTTATAGTGTCAAGACATCCTTGGCACAGAAAAGAGGAAAGGATCTGGATTGGGGAAGCCGGAGGGGTGCAACTGTGAACAGTCAGAGAAGGGAAACTGTAGTCAGAATATATTGTAGAAAAAAATCTATTTTCTTCCCGTTTGTGGTGGTTCAATAAGTATACCTACCATAGGCTCACAGATTTGAATACTTAATCACCAGGGAGTGGGCCATGTGTCTTAGTTAGGGTTTTACTACTGTGAACAGACACCATGACCAATGCAAGTCCTATAAAGCACAACATTTAATTGGGGTTGTCTGGAGCATGGCAGCATCCAGGCAGGCATAGTGAAGGAGGAACTAAGATTTAACATCTTCATCTGAAGGCTGCTAGTGGAAGACTGATTTCCAGGCAGCTAGGATGAGGGTCTTAAAGCCCACACACAATCACACCTACTCAACAAGGCCACACCTCCTAATAGTGCCACTTCCTGGGCCGAGCACATACAAACCATCACACCATGTGACTTAGAGTGGATACCAATCTTGGCCACATGACCTCCTATAACCAAGTAAACATGAAGGCAGTGAGAAGCACAGGGACTGTGTAGCATAAATTTTTTGCAGCCTATTTTTAATAAGGGACCAACCTCTCCTGTAGCCCACCACCCAGCAGAGGTAGTGGAGGAGAAAAGTTACTAGGATGAGGGGGAAGTGGATGTGGTCAGCAGTAGCTCTTTGGGGGCGAGCTCTATCTTCTTTCTCAGCAGTTCAGTCCCCATAGCAAACACCAAATGTGATTCAGCAGGCAGACACCAGGCACAAACCAAGAGCTGTAGTTCAATTATGAAGAAACCGAAAGGCTTGACAACCACCTTGAGGTGAGGCCTCGGAAGCAGCAAGAAGCCACAGGAATCTCATGAGCAGTTTTCAATGGCAGCATTGCCACACGTTGAGCTCAACAATGCTATGTACGGCAAACCAATACATGTGTGTCATTAGCAAAGACTAGCAAGGTGGATCCAACCAAACCAATGCTCAATGCGCATCTCGCACTGTCTGAGGGGTCATATTTATACTCCTTCATCCCAGGTCCTTTCACACATTTGCTATATCAAAACATCCTTTCTTCCTGTGTCTGCCCCAGCAAAACATCATTTGACATTGACTTTCCAAAGAAGCTAATGTTAGCATTTTGTCGAACTTCTGCCCCAGCGTTACCTGGCAACAGCCAAGTGTGTCTGACTCTACTTGCCCCCTCTACTCACTCTTGCTCTTGTCTTCTTGCACCTGCTCTCTCCTCTCACCCCTTTCCCCTCCCCATTCCCCTCCCCCCTCTTCATGTGCTCATGGCCAGCCTCTACTCCTCTACTCTCTCCCTCTCTCTGCCTTTCTCTGCCTCTACTACCCTCTTAACTCCCCTCCCCGTGCCCTGAATAAACTCTATTCTATACTATACTGTCCTGTGGCTGGTCCCTCAGGGGGAAGGGACGTCTCAGCGTGGGCCCATAGAGGCACCCCCTTCCCCCATACCTGAGTACACATCCACCAAAACAAATTCCTCCTCTCTTATCTTTTAATAAAACACAACAACTAGAAGTTTCCATTTCAGAGCTGGTTTCATTGGGCATCTCTGGAGGGGTTTTAGGTCCGTGTCCTGGAGCAAAGACTGGACAGGAACACATGGGTAGAAGCAGAAATAGGGCAGTTTAATAGAAAAAAGGACTGTACCAAGGGAGGAAGCCATGAGAGCAGGAAAAACTGAGCAGCTGAAAGATCCTGCATGCAAGGAGCCGGAGCTTTGTAGAGCCAACAAGGACTTTCTCCTTGCATGCTCTGTCTGCTGCAGATAGTTCGCCAACTAACTCCACGTATCATGTGCTTCGTTAACCTCTTCAATTTTCACCCACATTTTAGTATTATAATGAGACATTCATAGGTCACTTTCAGAAGGCGGAAGTGCCGCTGCCTGTGCCTTTGGATGGGCTTAGTAGGCTGGCATAGAAAGCCTGGAATGGTACTGGAGGGCTGCTGGTGCTTCGTCCATTATAGAAGCCTGAAAACATTGGCTTCAATATCACAAAGGAAACACAAACAACAGACTGAGTTAAAGTAGTACCAAGGAGCAAAGGGCTGTCTGCTCCCTCATCTGGGAAGCTAAAGGCTCCGCCCGCCCATGGTCTGGGTGGATATTCCTGCATCAATTAAGGCCATTGTGACAGCTCTTCATTTGAGGTTTCCTACTCCAGCGATTCTCATTTATGACAAGACATTAAAGCTAGCCCTAAGGGCCTGGCTTTTTCTATAAACCTGTGGTGGCTTGAATAAGATTGGCCCCCATTGGCCCATATCTTTGCATGCCTAGTCTCCAGTAGGAGCTGGTGAGATGTCAGGGAAGTATTAGGAGGTGTGGCCCTGTTGGAGCAGGTGTGTCATTAAGGGTGGGCTATGGGATTTCAAAAGCTCATGCCCAGCCCAGAGCTCTGTCTGCTGCCTGAAGATCAGGATGTGTCTCTCAGCCCATTCTCTCCAGCACTATGTCTGCCTGAGTGCCACCATGTTCCCCACCATGATGATAATGAAACTCTGAAACTGTAAGCAAAACTCTAATTGGATTCTTTTTAAAAATAAGTTGCCATAGTCACCTAATTGGGTACGTTATCAATAAGTGATATCACTTCACAGCAATTGAACATTGACTAAGACAGAATGTCTTCCAGTCAAACTCTTATTAAAGAGATATAAAAGTGTAAGAGAATGCTGGTTGGAAAAAATCTTAAACTGTGATTTGGTATGCACTCTTCAGCTTCATGCTTGTGGACCGCATAGAGGAACATGGATAAGGGATTCTATGAAACAGAAGGTTGCTGTTGCATACATCTAGGAAATGAGATAATATTACAGAAAATAATACCCTGTTGCAATAAAAGTAGCAATGTGTTCAACATTAACGTTTATCACTGCACTAAAAGATCAAATTAAGGCATGTGTCCTCATAACGCTGAAACTCCTCAAAATTCAAACAATCACCGTTAGTGTTCAGCCTGTTTATAGATTTTTCAATAAAAAACAGAACTCAGGTCCCCTGAAGCCCTGCTTAACACTGCCCATTCCACAAATGGCTAATTCAGAATCATTATCCACTTCTAGCATTTTATTAGTGTGCCATGTCCTAAATGGGTAAAAAAAAAAAAAATTAACCAACAAGTTTATGTACAAAATTAACAGTATAAAAACAAAAAGAATACTGTTCAAAACCAGGAATGAACAGGATTGATGAATGTCAAACTAGCAATGAATAAGCCCAAACCCAAATTCTCATGAGGTTACCACCAGCAACAGAAATATCCTTTCTCCCTGCCCTCTACTTCACAGGGCATGCCTTGGCACAGACTTCCCAGAGCACCCATCACCTGTTGCTCCAGCCAGGTCTTCCTTTTCTTCTGAGGTAAGGTCGTCTCTGCAGCAGAATCATCTGCAAAGCCCTGAGCACCATCTAAAACCTGTGGCTTTGTCCTGGATACCAAAGAACAGGTTATGTTCAAGTTCTCTGATAACAGAACAGCAACAGAATCTGGTCCAAGCTGGTTGGGTGGTAAAGGAAGCAACCATCTTTAATGATTTAGCCATTTTGTGATGTGAATTGCCTGAGAATACACAGTGCTTTCTTGGTAGACAAAGATGAAATGGAGGTTGTGTCACTGCTGCTGCTGCTGCTGGCGATGAAGAGGACACTGACATCGTTTTATACGGAGCTTTTCAAGGGATCGTGTTCCTCATGGAAGGAAAGGAGGTTTCTTCCGTGGTTCAATTAAAAGTCTGAGAAAGATCAAATTGTTGACTGTAATTAAATGCTAAAGCCCCAGATCTGACATTTGCATCTCTGATAGCAGTCTGGCCTCTGCTCTTATTGCCAGATCACCTGGCTACTCTCTTACTGTCTTCCCTTGTGATGTTCTGCCTTATGGATCTCCACTGTAATTTGGAAAATGAAAAGTCAATGGTGCTCCTTGGGGTTGTGGTAGAGCCTCAGGAGAAGTTTTCAGGTCAGTGGACATATGACCTTGAAGAGTGCTGTGGGTCTCTTCCTCTCTGTTGTTCACATCCTGGACACTGGTGAGAAGCTCTGCCCCACCGCATGCCTTTGCAGTGACATGCTGTATTTCTATAAGCCAAAAGTGACAGGGACAATTCATAAATTGTTCTCTCTAAAGAGCTGGTTATTTCAGATATTGGTTAGCCAAAGTCGACTAACACGTTCTCCCCAAATACTCTATGTTGAAGTACCAACCCCCAGTAAACCAGAATATCATGTATCTGGATATGAGAAACATTAGGAAAAACGAAAGTTAGGTAAAAAGAAGGCCTCTGGTGGGGCATGGCCAAGTGCTTACAGGAAGAGCAGAGGAGAAGAACACAGAGACACGGAAAGAGGACAGCAGGAAGTCAAAGAGAAAGTCCATGGGAGACATTGGCCCTGCAGGAGCTATGAGCTTAGACTTCTGGCCTTAAGAACAGTGAGACTGTGAAGCCCCATTGTATAAGGCAGCCAGTCTGTGGGCTGTGACCACAGCAGCGCAAGAAAGAATTTATTGTCAAATGATTTTCTTGATTTTCAAAGAATATTTTCTTTTAAAGTTATTCCTTTCGTTTTTGAGATTATAACTGCATCATTTCCAGCTTCCCACTCTTCCCTCCAAATCTTCCCAAGTGCTCCTTTTAATTCAGTTTCAAATTCATGGCTTCTTTCTTCATTGATTGTTGTTGAATGCGCGCGCGCACACATACACACACACACACACACACACACACACACACACACACCTTTCTAAATATAACATGACCAGGCTGTATAATGTTACTTGTAAATGTTCAGAGGTGGCCTGTTGGTACTGGATAAACAGTTGGTGTGCTCTTCCCTGGGGAAGATCTTTTCAGCCTTTCTCAGCATTCTTGGTCACCTGTAGTTCTTCACATAGGGTTGATACCTCATGGGTTTTCCCCACCCACTTTGGCATGTCTGTTGCTATTGTTCTCATTCTGCTTGAGTTTAGGCTGTCATGTTGGTGAGACTTTATTGGTCAATCTTCTGATGTTACCAGGACACCCAGTCTTATAGCAAACTCCCTGATCCCCTGGCTCTTATAATTTTTCCAGCCTCCTTCCTCAATGTTCCCTGAGCCTTGGGCACGGAAGGGTTTTGTAGATGCATCCATTAGGTCTATCCTCCACAACTCTTCATTTTGAGTCGTTGTTCTTTCCTGTAATGGATTTCATCTATTATAAATAGAAGTTTCTCTGATGGGGCTTGAAGATTACACTTATCTATGTGTTCTAAGAACAAATATTTAAAGTGTAGTAAGGGATTATGCTGGCTTAGCTTAGTGGTGGCCATGGGTTTTCCTTTTAGTTCCATGATGTCACTAGCCCTAGATAATTGGCTAGGTTTCAGAACCAGACATGATTTTCCTTTTGATGAGTGGGTCTTAAGTTCAGTTAAAGAGCTATTGGGTACTGCCAAGGTATGCACACCACTACTGCTCTCTTATGCCATGCTGGCTATTGTTATGGCTGACAGCAGGGTACCAGTGATCTGACTGGGGAAATGGGAGAAAGGGAGGAAGCTCTAACACAGAAGGGGAAGAGTAAAACAACAATAAGGATGTCTGAAACAGCCATAACGAACCAAACTATTAACACCCTACCAAAATGCTTAAAAGCCTATAACATTTGTAAGTCTGTGTATAAACATGCACAGATAATTTAAATGAATTTTTCTCATTTGGGCTGACAATGCTCCCTCCAAGAGTCAACGGCCATCTAACAAAATCCTCAACACTGGGCATGAGAAGCACTCTTTGGAATTGTTGGTAGAGCCGTCTAAGAGTCCTAAAGTATTACGGACTATTGCTAGAGGGAGAAGGTGAGTCCCTCTTGTTGATGACACCATGCAAGTTAGACACAGGACCAAGAGGCCTCTGATCTAGAACTGACCGGAACGACTCTTCCCCTCGGAGTAGCTTTCATGGTACCAGAAGGGCATCATGTAAGCTTCCAAAGGAGGGAGGCAACCAACGAGCCAACCCAGCTATGACACCTATGAAGAATATTTTCTTCGTTGAAATCGGGAAGATAGTGATTAGTACTGTGTTGCATAGTGTCTGTCACCTCAGAATAAACTAGAGTCAGCTGAGAAGAAGGAACCTCAGCTAAGGATAAATTGCCTTCATCAGATTAGCCTGTGAGTATATCTAAGGGACAATTCCTTCATTGCTAATTGACATAAGAAGGTCCAGCCCATTGTGGGTGGTGCCATCTTCGCCATTCCCTGTATAAGAAAAGTAGATGAAACTTTTAGCTAAGGAGCTAGTTTACTTATATAAGTACTATTTTTAAAGGGACAAACAGGATTTTTTTTGGAGGGGAAGTTAAACAAAAATGACTACTCTCACCCTTAAGAGAAATGGGAGGTGGGATGGAGAAATGACTCAGCAGTTAAGAGCATTGGCTGCTCTTCCAAAGGTCACAGGTCCAATTCCCAGCATGCACATAGAAGCTCACAACTATCACTTCTGTATCATGGGACATGCTACCTCCATACAGACATGCAGGGAGGTAAAACACCAACATACTTTAAAACAAAAATAAGTAAATAAATATTTGTAAAAGACTGTTAAAACAAGAGTAATAAAAATTGCTAGCATTTGACTTGTGATGATGTCACCCTAGTTTCTTGTAGTCCCAGTAAATTTTACTTATGGATTGAGAATTGTTACAGATTTTTAGAAGCCTTTTTAAGCACGGTAAAATATTAATTTTTCCTCTTCCATGCTATTGTAGTCTGCTTGGTTAATGGGATAAAACTTGTGCTAAACAGTACAAGTGCTGGGCTATTAGCTGCCAACTGCTCCACAGGACGCTATAACAGGGTTTCAGAAGCAAAAGGCACACTGAAATCCAATCACCCTAAAGTGTTCTTGCATGTTTGTGCCCTACAAAAGCAATCACCACCTTGGTGCAGGCCTTTCTTAGGAAGTAGCAAGTGGCTGAGGCTAACTGCCTGGAGTCCAGTTGAAGGTCACCGGTTCCTCACAGCTACTCATTAATCCCCAGGAAATCTCCTGCATTTTTGTGGTTATTGTTCAATCTTTAATAGACAATTTTGCAAGTACTCCGAGTACTTGCTCTCTCCCGGAACACCTGCAGCCAGCCAGATCCTGTTTGTATAGAGAAAGGACTCTGTTTTTCTTCAACAGGGATTGAATTTCAGCTTTCTTATAAAGAACACTTTTGGGCCAGTGGCTCAGAAAAAGCCACTTGGTTGGATTTTGGCTTTTGTTTCTTTCCTCATAGGGAAGGAGGATGGAGTGAGGGGAAGTAGAGAGATGGAAAAGGCAGAGGCCCAGCTCCCAGCTTCTGGACCCCAGCAATATTCACTCTCTTAAGGAGCACAGAACAGTAAGATTGTTTGGAAAGGAATCACAAAGCCAGAGGAATACATCCTCTGGATGGTTGTGAAGAACAACTCAGACATGAAACTCCTCACAGCCTAGGCACAGAGTGCAACCCAGAGAAAACGAAATCCAGACTCCACTCCAATCCCCTGCTTCTGAAAACCGAGCGACCTCTACCAAGATAACCCAGAAATTCAGTTTGAGCGTTGTACTCGATACCAGGAGTTATTTGTCAACAGAGGGTGTTGCTTCAGACCACAGGTCTGTTCTCTCATTCCTGTAAAATTTGATCTTTGACCTTGGTATTTCACATCTTCTAAATCATGTTCTAAAATGTAAAAGCTGTGAGGATAAGAGAAATTACTGCCACACCCCAGCAGGGCTATAGTTATCCAGTGTTAACTGAACTCTCAGTAAGTTTTTAGCTACCCTGTCTGCTAGCATGCAGAATCCACTGCAGTGAGAGTGAGACTTCGCGTTAATGTACCTTCCTCCAAAACGACTCCCTACTACTTCTATGTCCCCTAAAGAAAAGGAAATTCTCCAATTATATTACATGGTTTCCTGAATACTATGAAGAGTCAGTGTATCTCTGCTCTGACTTCAAAAACTTAGATTATCTCACTAGTCACAGTCTAAGGCAAAATCTAGAGTCATGTGTGGGAAAAAACTAATCATTTTGTCTATAGATATAAATAAACCAAAATGTAAGGGCTCTATTTCAAAGTGGTATCAGTAAAATTTCCAAAGCATCCATCACAGATGAATCTCTAAAGATCCTTCTGTGGAAATGAGAATGGCAGAGAAATTATGTATAAAATCAAATACCAGTTAACCCAAATCATCCTGCGTCTGTATAAAGACAATCCTTGGGGATCAGAGACTCTTGCAAAGCACTTCTTAACTGAACTAATAACAGTAGCTTAAGTTATTCCAAGACGATCAGAGCTAGTCTGGGCTAGTCTGAATTGGGTTAAGGCAACAAAGGAATGCCAGTCGGAGGGCAGCTGACCTCTTGCATATGAGAAACTTAAAGCTCACCTGAGATGGTAAATGCAGAAGGAACTATGGGAGTGCCCGGCTTTAACACGATGGAGATGGAGTCCAGCGGATTCCTTAAAGTATTTACAAGCAAAACAACATTCCCTATTCCCACATTTTTGATGTTCACAGAAACACATAGCAATTCAGCCCAACCAGGTGGCGTTGGTGGGTCCAATCATTGTAGAGTTGTGTTGGCGTGACTTTCATCCCAAAATGACATAGAGCTGCAACCAAAACCATGGTTAAAGGAGGTGTCCCTGGACCAGCAGCCTTTATTGACTCCTGCCAATAAGAGAAGGTAGCAGTTCAATTCCACTGCATTCCCTTTGCCCAGGAAAATGCTTGAATCCCCACAGTAGAAGGGAAAAGCTATGGGTGTCAGTCTTCAGTTTTACAGGAGGCACCGTCCTCTCGCTGACTGCTCCTGGGTGACTAGCTGAACACAGAGATCCTGGGAAAGCCTGCACAGTTGGTATACAAACAGATGGACCAGGACTTTCTCAATTACTGTGTGGATGGACAGGTATATAGTTAATTATTATGTTTACCTTCACCCTTTCAGAATTCTTAAACTGTTTCTCAAGGTCATATCATGGCTCTTCTATACTTTTTAACAGGTCATTTATTTCTAAAATGTTTTTTTAGACTTTTTTTTTTAAAGAGAGCACAAGAGAAATGGCTTTATAGCTCTAAGGGAAACTCCAACAGTTGGATCAGACAGCAAGTTACCAAAAATAAAAAATGGAGACAAAAACACCTTCGCTCAAATATTTTATCGTTTTGTCCTTTTATGAGCTGCATGGTTTGAATTATTGTCGTACGCTAAAACCCTACTTATATGATCTTTATTTTCATAGCAAACTTACAAAGCAGGCATTTTATTACTGTTTTTTCTCTCCTTTAAGTCAGAAAATCTCACAAGCCTTTACTGAGGTCAGTGAGTGATTAAAAACAAAGGTAAACAGGCTGGTGTAATGGTGCATATTTTAACCCCAGCACTTGTGGAAGCTGAGCCAAGGGGATCCAGAGTTTGAATCCTGTCTCAAAAAAGAAAGAAAGCAGCAAACCTGAGATTTAGACTCAGGCTGCCATAATGGTAAATTTCTGAATCTTAATTATTGACAACTTTTGCAACTGAATTATAATTTTTGGTGGATTGAGTCAGACCACAAAACTTATTTGATTCCCTCCCCTTAGGATCATACTCAAACAAAGGTGAATTTTAAATGTTGAAGTAGATGTATATTACCTTGTTGGTTGTGTCAATCTGTACCCCAGTTCTGCCCTTAGTCAGCCTTGAAAGGTACCCTTTATGAAGGAAGAGAGAATCCTTTGCCTTACAGAAGCTTCTCATTTTCTCGAGATCCCGTTTATCAATTGTTGATCTTAGAGTCTGAGCCATTGGTGTTCTATTCACGAACTTTCTCCTGTGCAAATGTGTTCAAGGCTATTTCTCTTCTCTTAGATTCAGTGAATCTGGTTTTATATTGAAGTATTTAATCCACTTGGACTTGAGTTTTCTGCAGGGTGATAAGTGTGGATCTCTTTCCATGCTTCTATGTGCAGACATCCAGTCAGTCCAGCACCATTTGCTGAAGATGCTTTCTGGTTTCCATTGTATGGTTTTGGCTTCTTTGTCAAAAATCAAGTGTCCATAAGTGTGTGGGTTTATTTCTGGGACTTCGATTAGATTTCATTGATCAACCTGTCTGTTTCAATACCAGTATTATGCAGTTTTTATCACTGTTGCTCTGTAGTACAACTTGAGGTCAGAGATGGTGAATCCTCCAGAAGTTCTTTTATTGTTCAGGATTGTTTTGGCTATCCTGGGTTTTTTATTTTTCCATGTGAAGGTGAGAATTGCTCTTTCAAGGTGTGTAAAGAACTGTGTTAGAATTTTGATGGGGATTGCCTTGAACCTGCAGATTGCTTTGGTAAGACCGCCATTTTCACTATGCTAATCCTACCAATCCATGAGCATGGGCGATCTCTCCAATTTCTGAGGTCTTCGTTTTTTTTCTTCAAACCTGATGTTCTTGTCATACAGATCTTTTACTCGCTTGGTTATTGTTACACTGAGATATTTTATATTATTTGTGGCTATTGTGAAGGGTATTGTTTCCCTGATTTCTTTCTCAGCCCGTTTATCATTTGTATAAAGGAAGGCTACTGATCTGTTTGAGTTAATTTTCTGTCCAGCCACTTTGCTGAAGGTGTTATCAGCTGTAGGAGTTCTTAGGGTTCTCTTTTGTATACTGTCCTATCATCCTCAAATAGCAATACTTTGACTTCTTCCTTTCCAATGTGTATCCGCTTCATCTCCTTTTGATGTCTAATTGCTCTAGCTAGAACTTTGAGTACTATACTGAATAGATAGAGAGACATCGGGCAGCCTTGTCTTGCCCCTGATTTTAGTGGGATTGCTTCTAGTTTCTCTCTGTTTAATTTGATGTTGGGTATTGGCTTGCTGTATATAGCTATCATTATGTTTCAGTTTGTACCTTGAATCCCTCATGTCTCCAAGACTTTTAACATGAAGGGATGTTGGACTTGGTTGAAGGCTTCTGTACTCACTTGTAAGTGGATATTATCCATAAAAGACAGACCCGAAGAAGTTAAAAAAGAAGGAAAGCCCAAGTAATAGTGCTTGAATCCCACTGAGAAGGGGAACAAAATAGTCATGGGAGGCAGAGGAAAGGAGGAGCCTGGGTAGGAGAGGGCAGGGAGAAAGTAAGAGAGGGGCAAGGTCAGGTATGGGGGAGAACAAAAGAGAGGCTCAGAGGGCCAGGAGAATGAAGGGGATATGCAACTGTTGGCGTTGAGGGGTGGGGAGACTCTCTAGGAAGTCCCAGAATCCTGGGATGAGGGAGACGGCCACGGGTCAACGCAGGTGATCTTAGCCAAAGTGTCCAACAGTAAAGAGATGGAACCTGAAGAGACCACCTCCAGGAGGCAGGCAGGGCCCCCAGTGCAGGGATAGGGACACCAACCCACCTACGAAACTTTAAATCCAAAATTGTTCCTGTCTAAAAGAAATGCAGGGACAAAGATGGAGCAGAGACTGGCTTACCAGTGAGAGACCCAACCTGAGACCCATCCTGTGGGCAGGCACCAATCCCTGACACTATTACTGATGATATGTTGTACTTGCCAACAGGAGCGTAGTATGGCTGTCCTCTGAGAGGCTCTACCAGCAGCTGACTGAGACAGATGCAGGAACCCACAACCAAACACTGGATGGAGGGTGGTCTGGGACCCCTATGAAGAGTTAGGGGAAGGACTGAAGGAACTGAAGGGGATGGAACCCCAAAAGAAAACCAATAGTGTCAACTTATCTGGACCCTTAAGAGCTCCCAGAGACTGAGCTGCCAACCAAAGAAGCACACACAGGCTGGTGCGAGGCCCCAGCACATATGCAGCAGAAGGCTGCCTTGTCCTGCCTCAGTGGGAGAAGATGTGCCTAATCCTGCAGAGACTTGATGTACCAGGGCGGGGTATACTTCTCTCAGGTACCACCTGGAGGGGGCACCCTCTCAGAGGAGAAGACAAAGGGGATGGAGGAACCCTGTGAGGGGGACCTTAAGGGGGGCTGTCAGTATTTGGGATGTAAATCAATTTTTTAACATAAATAAATAAATAAATAAATAAATAAATAAATAAATAAATAAAGGAAGGCAGGCAGGCAGGCAGGCAGGCAGGCAGGCAGGCAGGAAGGGAGTGGTGATCTCTACTTTTGCTCTAGGAAAGCCAGCAGAGTGACATAGAAACACACTAAAATTTTCCTGACTTTCTTCCCTTCTTAGGCTACTGTAGTGCAAAGGAGAACATGCAAATTACCAGTGTTGAAGTTGAAATACATAGATTGACTAAATAAATATGATGTTCCTTTTGGAAATATTGGACTGTTAGCATCTTTGTAAGTAAAGCTAATTTTTTTTTCTCCAGGACTCCTCTAAAGAAAATTCTACTAATATTAATATCATCAAACCTCTACTCCCAACACACACACACACACACACAGAGAGAGAGAGAGAGAGAGAGAGAGAGAGAGAGAGAGAGATCATTCATAGAAAGGGAAACTATAGCGTTTGATTAAGCTGCCGCTAATTAAATGCACTTAGCCTACATTGATCTCAGCTCTCTGTTCAGTTTAATGTATGTTTTAATCAAGGACTGCACCTCGAGCTGTCAACACCTCAACCCAAATAATCAAAGCATTTCCCACCTAATAAAGAAACAATATACAAACAAAATATATTTCATAACTGCATGATTTTCTGTACGGTAAAAGTTCTCCAATACTCTAAGAAGTTCTGATGCTATCTATCATCATTACCTCAAGAAATGCCTATATGATATTTTATGGCAATTTTTAATACCATGCAAACATTTACGCAGTAAGCTCTTCGTGTGTTTTTAAAGAGTCCCCATGATAAAAGGTTGCAAAGCAGGACATGCAGAAGAATGAAGGTACGTGCCTGTTTTTTCTCAAAGGATGTCTTCAAAAAGCAACAACCATGAAAAGCACTGTTTTGGCTGCTTGAACGTTTTCACAGCTGAATGTGTTTCTATTTGTTCTATAAGTATATTTTCCAGATATTAACAGATCCTTATCAGCCTGCATTGTTATACCGACCTGTAATTATCTTGATGTTGAAGCCACCCTTGAAAAATAAACGTGTAATAAATGGTATTTCGTGGTGCGTGTACCCCATGTGTATTTCTACAGTTGGGGTGGGGTTGGAAAGGCAGGGTAAAGGAGTTCAGGTCGTGGCAAATAGGAAGGAAATCTACAGGTTGATGAGACAGGATGTGGCATTTCTCAGCAAAGCACCAGGTATGAAAGTGCACAAGATGGAGTGGTATGCTTTCTGATGAACCTGTGATCAACACAACAGAAATCCACACACTGGGGTCAGTGACAGCCAGGCAAAACACCCAGAGGAAAATTACTTTCCATGATAAGCACGGTTGCACAGGTTTACAGTTCTGTGTTTTACCAGTGCAGAGAACAGGCTCTGGTCTATGGGCATTGCAAACACCCAGGGCATACAGTCCTTTTAACAAGACCTTCAAAGATCACAGAAAGTTCATAATGCCTCATCAGGTGTAAAACAAAATCCTAATTCCAACGTTTTACCTGAAATGATCAGCATCACAGGCGATCACAAAATCAACCTTGGAGTTTCAAAGGGATTCAATCTCTCCTAGTGACGCAGCATTTAAAAATGAGCCCTGTCTTACTGTCTGTGTCTTGCTATGCCGGTTTTGGGGGATATTCCGAGGAGCCCTGTTCTTTTCTGAAGGGAAGTGCAGGAGGAGTGGGTCTTGGAGAAAGAAGAGGTAGGGTGGGCTATGCAAGGAGAGAGGGGAAGCTGCAGTCAGAGTGTATTGAAAATAAAAATAAATGAAAATAAAAATGCCAAAAAGATCGTGCCTTCAGACGACTAGAATAGACTATATAAATCAAGCTACCAAAGCTACCCTTGGAAGCTTCTCTTGTGATTCTGTCTTTAAGTTAGCATTTGCCCAAGGACCGTCTGGGACCTCGTCATTCAATAACCTGTAGTTTGAAACATTCATCATACCTTATGGAGGGATGGCACTGCAGAGCAGAGCCCGCGGACCCAGTTTGCTTTGACTCAAGCTTAGAAGAACAAAGGAAACTTTGATTCACCAGGCTGAGATGAAATGTATCCATATCACTGCAATATTAGAGCCTTTTAATCGCCTTTCCATAGACAAGATTAAAATGCCTTAGTTACACGAGATTAAATGCTTATTCCGTAATTGCAATGGACAGTATGCTTTCAAGGTGGGAGAATTAAATTAAAAGAAAGACAACTCTAGAAAATGTACTAGTGGTAGAATTAGAGAATGTTTCATCAGATCCTGATGTCTCTACAGTAATGAATCTGCCAAAAGATAATAATATTTTAGTGAAAGGTATGATTGGATAAGTCACATTATTTATTAACTGTTACCCTAAAATATCACTTTTGTCTTATTATTAAGAATGGTTAGGGGGCAGCAAGGATGCCTGACACAAGGAATTAAAAGTGAATTGTGTCTATCAGAGATCTCCTGGAGTTTTGGATGACTGGGTGACAGACAGCTAGCACACTCACAGCCTACAACTAGAAAGGTCTCAGTTAAGTTCCGGATCAGTCAGCAATCACCTGCTCCTTTCCAATCTACCAAACAAGAACGGATTTTAAATTTCTAATCTATTTTAAATATCAAATAAATAGAAGTGCTTAAGAAGACAGAGACCAGGTACATAAAGGTTAGGAAAACCGGTGGGATAATCCCCTCAGAACTATTTGCTGAGGTTATTCACACTCCCCTCACAAACAGATCAACTTACTACTTTGACTCTCAAGAGTGTGCATTATGTCTATCATGGCAGAAAATTGACTTGGCCAAAGAAGAAAGGCTATATATTACTTCTAGAAAAGGAGGTCTGGAGGCTGAGGAACCAACAGACAGCCCACCATCCCTCAGGTTTCCGAGATCCCAAAACTAGTGGGACACACGCGCGCGCGCACGGGCACACGCACACGGATACAGGCACGCACCACTTAGAACTCCCGTTTGCAAAATATCAGCTGTGTCTTACATTTACAGAGCTCTCCCTTCATTGTGGCATTCCTTTCTCAAAGATTTAGAAAGATAATGTGACAGCACAGGCCCAAATTCACGTTCTTCCCTGCCTGTGCTCTCTGTGGATGATAGAAATGTATCCTGTTCCCCAGTGTTTTGGGGAAAGGGGTCCTTTCTCAAGATTTGCCTAGTCAGAGGCAGAGCAGGGCTACAGTGTATCCATCTGCATTCCCACACTGATGGTGCTGCCAAGACACAGACCACAAATCTGTTTTAGTCTTCCTGAAATTTCTCCCACCAAAGTTTTGTCACATTTGGTCCACACTGTGAATTGTGCCTTTCACTCTCTTGTTAATACGTCTTACTATGTAAATTTCTTTCCTACTGATTGCAACTTCAACTATTGGCTCATGCTTCAGACCACTAGATTCTTGTATATATAAAATGCTACCTTTCACAGAGCATTTAAGTTAGTCTGTGCTCACAGATCATCACATCAAGAACCAAAATACTGAAAAACTTACTAAATTAACTGGTAACAAGAGTGGCAACCACATTGCTTTGTGGCTTTTGTTTTCCTTTGTAAGAGAGCTGTTCTAATTTTAATTTTATTTTTCACATGTGTGTATGTTTCATCTTCATGTAGATCTATGTTCTGTATGCATGCCCGGTGCCCACATAGGATAAAGGGAACATTGGATCACATGGGATTGGATTTATAGAATGTTATGGATCATCTTGTGGGTGCTGGGCACACAAGTCAGCTTCTCTGGAAGAGCATCCAGCACTCTTAACCAATGAGCTATCCCTATAGCTTCCTAATATAGTTTTATAGGACATATCAGTATCAAAGGTTCTCAACATTTCTATATCAAAGTTTCAATTTTCTGCATTGTCAGTGGGACAAAGGTGTCTCAAATTCAATCCTAGAGTCACACATTTCAACTAGTCTGCCTCCTAAGCTACATTTATTTAAAAAAAATAAAAATTTCTGTAATTATTTTCAAAGGGGCATCAGTTTCCATTACAATGAAGCAGCTGACAGCAACGGCAATTAAAAATGAGAGAAGTCCACCACCTCAACGATTTCTAGAGACTGGCACAGAAAAAAATTAAAAATACAGACCCATGGTTCACAAAACAGAAGACAACCTTTCCTTTTCCTCCACAACCTTTATCTTTAGATTTTGTGACTGTTTTTAATCGGAACAATGATTTCATTATTGCTAATGTGGCAATAGCAATTCTTGCCGGCTGAGAGCGAGCAAGTCTGTAGCTTGCTCTGTAGCTCTGGGAAAAATGAGAAGTTGACAGCTTGGGTGGAATGGGGCCAAAGACAATCTTTTCACAGTCATTAGAGTCACATAATGAGGAAGGAACAGACACACATAGAGTAAATCTAGGGTAGGGTAGTCCATGCTCACACTGATGGGACAGTACCAACTACTACACAGCTCAGAACCTCAGCACATTGGTTATATACAGCACCAGGAGGGGTCGGCTAGTTTTAGTGGCAGGTCTCTGTAAGGGAGCAGTCTCGGGCCGTAAACACATAGGAGTTGATGCTTTCTGCACACTCTGTTGACACTTGCACATGGACCAGAGGAAGTTTTTTCCAAGTCCAGAACAGTTTTCTCTAGGAGATGAAGGAGACTCTCATCTCCTTGAGAATATCACATCAAGCTTTTATTCAATGAATGCTATGGTATCTAAATCACTGACTGAGAATGACTCCACAACATTAGTATGTAAGCAATGACCATCCCTCTGAAGAACTTTAGATTAGACAAGAGGACATGGGTTCCTATGATGGAGCAATGTGGTACTCACACTGGGACAAGAGGGCAAGCATCTCAGGTTTCACACATTCTGACATGAACCTCATGATACATGGAAGGCACATCCCTACAGCCCCTGAGCAGTGGCCTCCTCAGAGAGCATTGACCTTCTCTGACAGTGAAGACATAGTCGTGGATTAATATTATTCTCTATCCTGCAAGCTATGCCAAAGCCTTCTGCATCTTAGTTTAGAAAAGCACGGGGTAAGGGAAGGGTTGGAATGTCCTGGTTAAGGGACAGAAGACATTGCCCAGCCAATGAAAATAGTGGGTGAAAGTCAAGTAGTTCCCAAATTGAAAGGCAGCATGAATAAAAGAATCGTAGCTACATTAAGTCAGGGAGGACAATAAGAACATATTTATCACACGTAACCACATAGCTGGACCTGGAGTCATTATCGGAGTACCACTGAAGTTTCCTACTTATTGATTCTAAATGGCCATGATCATGAAAGGAGGATGATTTTTAGGGCCTTAGAGTAAAAAGAAAATGGGGAGGCATTGGTTAAGGGATACCATGCTTCAGTAGCTCAGGGTGGGTAGGACCTACAGAGCCACATCACGTTGCAGTGCTGTTAGGTGCTCATCAAGTAGATAAAGGAGGACCAGTTATGCTAAGCGTTATTAGCACCAAAAAGTTATAAAGCAAGAAAGGGAGGTGGGAACAAATTTGGGACATAATATATGTGTAGGGTATGGTGGGTATGTGGAAAGTGACGGGTGTGGTCTGAATACGCTTGGCCGTGGGAAGTGGCACTATGAGGAGGTGTGGCCATGTGGAGTGGGTGTGTCACTGTGGGGATGGACTTTGAGATGTATATGCTCAAGCTCCACCCTGTCCTAAAAAGACCCTCCTCTGGCTGCCTGCAGAAGACAGTCTCCCCTTGGCTGTAGAACTCTGAGCTCCATCTCTAGGCTCACATCTGCCTGCATGCTGCTATGCTTCCCCCCATGATGATAAATGGACTAGATCGCTGAAACTGTAAGCCAGCCCCAATTAAATGTCCTCATAAGAGCTGCCTTGGTCATGGTGTCTCTTCACATCAATGAAACCCTAACTAAGACAATGGATATGTAGGAGATGATCAAAATATTTGCAGCAGAGAGGTGTGAACTTATCTCAGACTTTCCAAGTAATATGTATTAAATATGTACATACTTTTGTGTGTCCATAATAATCAAATGGAAGTGACAGTTTGAGATCATTTGCAGTTTGGGGTCAGACTGCATGCTACACCACATTTTTAACATTGATTTACTCCAATGTGATCCTAGCTTAGTGATTGCATACAGGAATCTTGGTATGTTATGGTGATTGATTTACATTGTATCAGTTAGGTACTTTCAGTGATTTGATAAAAGTCTCAAAGGTAGTGGGAAAAAGAGGAAGAGTAGCAGTTGGGAAATTATGCTACAAGTGGCTGAACCTGCTTGAAGGGAACGGCAGAGTTCACTGTGATACACTTTCAACATTCCTGTGTGCTTGAATATTTTCAAATTTTTAAAAAGTATAAACGAGTAAATAAGAAATTGAAAGTTTAATAGTAATACCAAAACTTTGTATGGAATTAATGTTTTGTTTCTTTATACAACATGGCGCTCTGAAATTGTAATTTTTTAAACTATGCTTTTTCTTTAATTACATAGTATTTGCTCTTTACATATGTTATACAATATCTCCTTTCCAGTGACACTGTGTTCATTTATCAATTCAGTGGTGAACCCATAAGAGATGGACTACGCGTTAGGGTGAACATTTCTTAACTTTTTGTTTATTTATTTTAGATTTTACCCCTTTTTATTTATAGGTGTGTGTGTGCCTTTTTGGAGTCAATATATACATCACATTTATGAAGTGTCCATGCAGGGCAGAAGAGGGTGTCGTATTCCCCAGGAACTGAAGTTACAGATGGTTGTGAGCCTCCTAGTGTGGACACTGCGAACAGAACCTGGGTTCTCTGGCAGAGCAACAATCACTCATAACTGCTGTGCCATCCCTTCACCCCAAACTTCCATTTATTTTAAATCATCTTGGGCACATTTGCCACCATTTGCCTAAATGCACATGCCAAATATTTCTTTAGAGATCCATCTGTAATGGATAATTTTTTTCTCTTTATTTATTGTCAGTCTTTCTCATCTTCTTCCTTACCTTTTTAGAAAAGTAATGTTCAGTTCATTATATCCAACTCTAACACTGTAACTCCATTATACTGCTTATTTGCAGACAATGAAGTCAAATATATGAACTTACAGGGTAATGAACTTTGGGCTCCATACAGATTATCCAACACAGTGTAAACAAACATGCCACGATGAATCCCAATGCATTTGTAAGGTAGAACAGGTGGCTTTAGGACCTACTTAGGAGTTATAGATTGGTGATCAGTATGTGCAATACACAACCACAACTTTTCTCGAAGTTCTGCCCCTAGAATCAATTTGTAATTTCTTCCTTTGGCACCAAGCAATTCGGCAAGCTGCAGATGACCTTTTTGGGCCCATCATCCCTTTCTTGCTTGATATAAGACCTTGATCTCTAGAACCCATCTGTGTGTGTCTGCTCACCACTTTCCCTCATTAGATGCTTGCCCTACGTATTCTCCCAAATTCCCTGCGAGATCCAGCAAAAGAATACATTCTCCATAAGTGATTTTGTTGTTGTTGTTGTTGTTTTGGTTGTTGTTGCTGGAAGCAGGCTGTGAGCTGCCCACTGTTTCCTTTCACATCTAATACTGTGGGTTTTTCTTACAGCCATCATTACACTCTGCTTTCTGATTAC
>JADRCH010000031.1:17531207-17544981 GCA_019843965.1 Rhynchomys soricoides | reverse complement strand
CCCACAGCACTTCATACATAATTCTTAAGGAAGCTCCCAGTCATCCATCAGATTCTCATAGGGCACCATGTGGCCACACTCGGAAAGCTTTAGGTTGGGTAGATAAGTTCTTTCCACTTGATGGATGTGCTGGTTTTAACTCTACTGTAAGTCAGGGAGCATTTGTAGTTGATTTAAATGTATAAAATTGCTAATCATTTTATCAATAGCTCCTTAAGTTTTATTTATTCTAAGCTTTAAAAAATATAACAATCCCAAAGTTCCCAGAAGTTCCATGAGAGTACTAGTATATCCGTCAAGAATCTCATCATCAGTTCCGACATCCGAGCTAGTTCTTATGGAGAATTAGGAAGGAACACCTTATAGGAGGCTATCCAATGGTTAGTCTGAGCTAGCAACTGACCCACAGCAGTCTACACAGGTACGCCAACCGGTACTTGAAGTCTCTTCTTCCCCCATTTCCTCCATCTCCCCTCCCCCCCCAATCAATTCTGTTCCTCTGGATAACTCCAAATAATACAGAGGAGCGAAGGCAAATATGGGCCTAGTATTAAAACTATTTTTCTTCCAAAACAGATGTGCAGCTGGTCCTTTGATAAATAGTTAATTTACTTCAGTGTTTCATAAATGATACTTTACAATTTATAAATTTACATTTATAAATGACCAATCTGCAGCTCCAGCAGTTGAACCCTAAGGACTTGGGATGTATATTCTCCATACCGCTGAGACCTTTTAGAGTGTCTGCAGTTCACCAAACAGCCAAGTCTCTTGCTTCATTATAGTCAAATTGTTTTGTCTTCTTGACACTGAAACTGTAACCACTTACACAGTCTCCTATGTATCCAGCCAGTCAGGAGCTTTTACTGCAAATTGGGTAGACAGGGCATTCTCGAGCTTGTTGGATAAAAGAAAAAAACATTTTAGAGGGACTTTGCCAACCAACTTGCCACCTGACTCAAAACTCTAAAAGCCAGCTTCAAGCTCTAAATGATGTTCACTCACTTGGCAGCATAGAATATTCAAGCAAGTTCCTAACTCAGCGAACAGTGCAAGGCAGCCGAACACATGCATACACGAGATTATTAAAGATTTGTTTGTGTGGGACTCTTATGTTTGCTATGAAAATTCCTACAATTAAAATTTGATTAAAAAATAGAAATATTTTCCCCTTTCAAAGTCAGTTTCAAGAAACCCTTGATAGGATCGGCTCATTAATTCCTGGCCTCTTTCACTAATACCTCGTCTGAAGCCATGTGTTATAAATCAGTTTCAGTTGAGATATTAAAATCAGATTATAACAGAAAAGCCTTGTAAATATTTGCCTCCAAATGAGTTTAAGAATAAATATATATTCAGTAATCCATCCATATTTAGCAGATATTAATAAGACAAAGCATAGATTTAGGTTCACTTATCATTTAATACAAAGAAGGAAATAGGAGACGGACCTGATTAGCTTGTTTGTTCTTGGGCTTGGTAAGACCTAATTAAAATTTGAACTTCAAAATTGATATAATCAGTCAAATGTCAGCAGAAGTATTTATTCTGTGAATGAAGCTTTAGTTAATAGAACACTAATGTGAAGTATTTTACATGTTCTTCCCTACAAGGAGAAGGGCGAGAAAGGCTGGGGAAACCTTGATGGGAATGGAAATTAATTCCCGGCTTTAGAGTGGCCTTCTAGGTGTGTGTGAGCACTAGAGGTCAGCTACCTTCCAGTGAGACCCAGGAGTCAGACACTAAGGGATTTGGGGTTAGAAAGCAGTTTTAATGCCTTAGTTTTCAGTCACCTTAGAGCTAGAGAGGCCTGCTGAAGTCTCAGGGTGTGGCTGTCTCACAGTTACCCAGATAAAAGGCTAACAGAATGATATACTGACTGTTCATGCATAGGAGTGAGGATTGCAATGCCTACCAGCATCCCGAGAAATGAAATGCAAAGGTTCCCAGCTAGGGATCATCTGGATAGTGATCGAAGGGACAGAGAGGCTCAGACAGATGTAGACCTTGGAAGGGATGCAAGAATAAACAGAGCTGAGACATATACAGATGGCTTGGGGTGTCCACTTTAGAGGAGCCCCGGGACCGTCACTCTTGGCCTCCTCTCCAGTTAGCCCCAGAGCTTACATCTTTAATTCCCTTATTTTCTTGGCAATCAGCCAATCAGCTGTGAGACCAGAGCCTCCTTTTCTGTGTCACCCCTCAGAGGAGGCATCCGTGGAGATGGAGAACTGACTGTGCACCAGGCTTCAGAGCCCAGAGGTTGTTTGAAGACTCCCCTGGCTGTAGTTATGCAATGTCCCGAAAGTTACAGATTCGCTCTATTGCATGCTCCCAAATGGTCTTGTGTACATCGAATAAAACGATTGTGTACAAGTGGAATACTCACTACCAAGAATGTTTGGGACCAGAAACACTTCTGACTTGAAAGTCTTTCAAATCTGGCAGTATTTCATATACAAACGAGGTATGTCTTGGGGAAAAACTCAACTCTAAGCCTGAAATTCATTCGTATTTTGTGTCTTATATCCCTAATTTATAGATAATCTTATTCTCTTCTTTTAGTGCCTGTGCATTTTGACTGCAGCCTGGCACATAAACCTGGTGCTGCGTTTTCTACTTGAGCTGACTTCATGTTGACAAAGTTTAGGATTTTGGAGTATATTCCATTCAGAAATTTCAGGTTGACTCAACCTGTAGATCTGGGATTCTCTGTAACTGAAAGGAAACAGAGTCAAGGTTTCGTACTAAATAAATAGAATTATAATGAGAAGAGTCTTGGTGTGGGTGCCAGAGGAGAACAGCCCCTCAGGCTCTGCACTGCAGCCAGCTCATTCCCAGGAGGTTCCTACAATCTGTTCCTCTTACCACATACCGTACCTTGGTGGACACCCGAACAAGCAAGTGAAAATATTGGAATAGGTTTCTGAGTGGCACTCCTCCAGTCTTTTCTGTCGCTGGCTCCACTCTGAGTCCCATTTACTGACATCTTGGTCATTTCAGGAACCTACCTGGTATTTCACTACAGAAAAGAAAACGGAGCCTCTTGCAAGTTAAGAACTCTGTGCCCATGAATGAGACAAGAGATTTGTCTTCGAATTCCCTCATCCTTCCAATTTGGATTAATGTTTTGTTTTTTGTTCTTCTTTCCCTATCCACCTGACATTTTGTTTTAGAAAGACAGAAGACAAGTTTAATTTTAAGACTTCTGAAAACAAAGTTAAATACTATCAACTCAGTCATTTGGTGATAAAGATCTTCAGAAGAAATTCAGCCATTATCATAAGTCAGTAAAGTCAAATGAGCAAAGGCAAATAAAAGTGACTGCTCAATTATGGAAGCGGATAAACTACAAAAAAAGAGAAATCACGTGATAAACAGTTTCCCACAAAGATTGTACTTCCTACATCACAACGGGGGTGGGGCCAGCAAGATGGCTCGGAAGATAAATGTGCTGACCTGAGTTCAAATCTCCACAGCCCATGTAAATACCCATAAGCACGTGTAGTGAGGGCGGGGATGGGCAGAAGGATCACAGAGGTTTGCTGGTTCAGGAGCAATGAGAGACACTTTCTCAAAAGAATAAGGTAGAAAGTGATAGAACATGACACTTGGTGTCCTCCTCTGGCTTCTGTACTTGTGTGTGCATACACACACACACACACACACACACACACACACACACACACTAATACACAGGAAAGGAAGGAAAGCAGGGCACCTCTCAGTTACCTGCCATTCTCTTCTGAAATAGACAATAGACCATAAAGAGAGAAATGAGCTGGATTGCATGGCCATCCCCTCTACACGTTCTTTTCTGGAACAAATGTACAAATGGACTTTAGTTTTAGTGAACTTGGGTAACATTCTCAATGGGTAATTACTTTCCTGAGACAAAGTATCTTAAGCTGTTTGCACATCACACACGTTTATTGACATCTGTATTTAATTCCATACTTCTCCCATCTGTCAATGATATTATCACTTGAGCTTTCCTGATTGATAAGAAAATTGAACTTTAAAGAGAAGCAAGTTACCACTTTTCTTTGTAATGTCATTAATGAGAAAAAACAGAGATTGCCATGCAGCAAATCCATGTCTTAGAATAAATACCGCTTTATAGAATTCTCAGCTCCTACTGTCTCTTGGCATTGGGTCCTACTACCTCTAGGTCTTCATCCTACTTTCTCTAGGCACTATGCCCTGAAATAAAAACTTTGTTTCTGTTTTAGTGTACTTTTTGCTTCTTAGAATGTATGTATGTGTGAGTTATAAGGAATTCACATTACACCGAGAGTAATGGTGTAAACCCATTTTATACCGCAATCGTGAGGTGACCCGCTAGAGAAGTCAGAACCTTAACTTTCCATGTGGTCATCTCCGGCCTGTATAAAATGTACTAAATTATCATATCAGCCACAGTCAGAGTTGAGTAAAGCATGCTGGGGTGGAGCAGATGCTGCTTCGGTACAGTAGAGCAGTGCTCATAGAATGGAACACAGTATAATGTGGTGACATGTTTGATTTAACATCTATGTGACTAATTATGACAAGGTGTAGAAGAGTTCACATTTGATTTTTCCTGTATTTGCTGCCTTCCCACCGAGCTTTCCAAAAAAGAAAAATTAAATTCCTCCCGGAATACTCCCTCTCTATATCAGTTGTCTTGGAGTATGATGTTGCAGTGTGAAATTCTACTGCTTTGTAATGGTTTCCAGAGTATAAGGATAGAAAAAGAATTAGCACCATGTCAGCTAAATGAGTGCTCAGCCCATGGCTAAGCAGCCTCCTTCTTGCTAATACTCAGTGAATACTTGGCCACTACTTTCTGGTGTCGCTTCTGTGCACTGGAGACAGTAGAACTTACCTTACAGAACCCGTGGGAGAGCACATGGTGTGCACTTAACCCCTAGTGATTGCAGCAGATTCACTCTCTCTTTAGTCAACACAATTTTCTCACAAAGCTCTTTAGAAAATGATGGCTAGTTCTTCCTGTAGTTTCCAAAATGTGGACCCAAGAGGTTACTTCCTGGCGTCTGTCGGCCACTACCATAACCACAAAATCCACTTCTGACTAATGGGGAGAGTGAGAAAGTTTCTCCATTTGGATTCTTACAAAAGGCTTTGCAGCTGACATGTGTCTTTGGCCAACTTTTTCTCCTCCCGAGTTGGCACACTGGGAAATATGTAGAGGAGCATGAGCTGTAACAAACAGGAGACACAGACAGTGGAGTAGGAAGCAAAGGGTTGCTTGTGTCTCCAGTGACTTACAGAGCCACTATGCCAAGCCTGCTCTGTCTATCCTTTGGGCCTCTTGATAGCTGCAAAATGCAGAAGTGTCTTTTTTAAGGTAGAGGGGCTTGGTTTCTCAAACAGAAATATACATACAAAAAGTGATTTTAAAATTGCTGTTCTTTGACCTTTATAGATGAAAAGTTTCCTTTTATGTCTATGTGTGTGCACACACATGCAGATGTTCATGGAGATCAGAAGCGTGTGTCAGATGACCTGCGTCTGGAGTTGCAGGTGTCTCTGAGCTATCTGATATGGCTACTGGGAGCCAAACTCAGGCCTTCTTCAAGAACAGAAAATACTCTCACCCCTGAGCCAGCTCTCCGGCCCCAATTTGTACGTTTCCAGTACTGCTGCAGTAACACAAGAATTCCACAACCATCCCCTAAACATTGAAACAATCTATAATACAGAAATGAAAACCACTAGCTGAGAAAAGCAAGCCCATGTCTTTTTTTTTCTCGAGGATGGGGCTAGAGAGAGCTTCGAATTTAACATACTTTGTGCAGGTACACTCACACTGGTTGCTTCCCAAACCCCAAATCCATATGTTCTTGAAGTGGCTGAGGCTGTTTATACTAAGTTCAGGTTCACTGAAACAAATTGTATAGCTATCGACGGCTGTATAACAAACGATGCGCAGCTCTGGCCAGGAGGAATGTATACGTACTGGAGTTCACTTCTTGTGAGTCAGAACTCAGGAGTGTCTCCACCAGGGAGCTGGTAAAGCAACACTAGAAACAGTTCCTGGGCAACAGACACTGCCACACTCCTAGGATGACTCACTCTGCTCCTGAAGTAATCCCGGTAAGTCTTCAAGCAGGCTTTCCTGTGAGAGGGCAGCTGGCTCCCCAGATCAAGTAACAGGAGAGAGAGGGAGAGGGAGAGGGAGAGAAAAGGGGAAAGACAGTGATGGAGGGAGACAAATGGCCTTGACCTCTACTTCAACACATACGTAAACACACCCCCACACATGTAAGTGTACACATACATGCACTGTACACACCAAAAGAAAAGATTAATCCAAGCTAGAAGGCCACTGTCATTTAATGGTACAATCTCCGAAGTTGCCTCCACCACTTCAATGTTATCAGAAATGACCCCCCTAGATCATGAAGCAGGATTAAATCCAGAGAACTTACAAATACAAAGGAATGGATTAAGTCTCTGACACTGGAATATATACTTCATACATTGCCATCGTGGGGTCATTCCAGGGAGCAGTAATATCATTCTTAGATAATTTCAGGGCATAGCTTCAAACACTAAGATTGAGAATTCTCCCTGGCTATTACAGCTCAGGTATGAAGTGTGTCCCCCAGAGGCTCCTAAGTGGCAAGCTAACTTTCCAGTGCAGTAGTATTCATAGCTGGGACTGTGGGAAGGGATTGGAATGAGAGCTCTAACTCATCAATAGATTAACGCATTGATATATTCACAACTGACACCACTGTCAGGAAATCACAGCACCTGGTGTGAGGCAGATCAGTGGGAGCATCTACCACACAACCCTGTGAAGAAACCGCCTGATGGGGGCTACAGAAATGACTTTGCAGTTAAACACTTACATCTCTGGCAGAGGACTCTGAGTTAGCTCTCAGCACTCATAGCTCATAGCCACCTGTAACTCTATTTCCAGGAGAACTGGGACCCTCTTCTGCCCTTCTCAGGGGTCTGCATACAGGTGGTATAGTTAAATGTATGCAAGCACACAGGTATGCACACATTAAATAAATAGGCTAATCATTTTAAAATACATAATAAATCACTCTTGTAGCATATGGAAGCTCATAGATTTTCACCATTAAACATCGATCAGATTCTGCTCTTACAACTTCTGGGGTTTTCTCTCGGAGACTACACAAAGAAAGCAAGAGAGGGAATTAAGACACTGGAATCTGCATTTTATATATTTACCATCATGCTGTTATTCCAGGGAGTAGCAATGTCATTCCTGAATGATTCCAAGCTATAACATGAAAGGTTAGGATTTAGGACTCTTCCTGGCTGAGACAGCTCAGAAGTGGATCTCCCCAAAGTCTTGTATGCGGCAGGCTAACTTCCTAACTCATTAGTGTTCGTAGGTGGGACTTGGGAAGAGACTGGATTTTGAGAGAAGACCATGTCTTATTCTAGCCTCTTTCTAACCGTCTTTCTGCTTCTTGTCTGCCTGCCATGAAGAGAGCACCCTCTTCACAAACACTCCCTAAGCTGTGCTGTTCGGAAGAGTTCCAGAAAAATAGAAGAAAAAATTACAAACCATAGTATTTGTTATTGGTCCTTACTTCAAGCCTCTTTCTATTCTTTAGGCACAATGAGGAGAGAAAACATTGTGTCTGCTCCTTGCAGCTCCCAGGTAGGCTAGCCACTTCTTACTCCAGACACCTCACCCTGCACTTGAACTTCATGGATGTAACAGGAATGGTGGCAGGGGCCACCACTCTGTAAACACGGGGCGGGGGTGGGGGGTGAGAGATGGACTGCCCAGTCCTCGCAAAAGCGTCTCCTGCAGGAGGACCTAATAGAGGACGGCCTGGGAGACCAAGAATTGCTGGTGCAGACAATGCCAGCCAATCAGGAACTGCTGTTTACAAGAGATGCTTTCTTGGGACCAATGTGGAGCGGGTGGAGGGTATTAAAGAAACTTGCAGCAGTGTTCAGAGAGCGTGCTGCTGCCTTTCTCACCTGCTCCCAAAGTGTGTGTCCTTGATTCCGTGCCACCTCACCTTCAACCCCCAGGGGCAGGTAGGGTCAGTCAGGGAGTGGTCCAGGGCACAGACAACATGGGAGGGAACTGAAGGCATTTGTCTCCACGCTAGCCCACGCTAGCCTTCATAAGCCTCCCTTCTGGATGTGGTCCCCAGGAGAGCCTGCATGTCTACCTCCTGGCAGTTGCCATCAACACTCATTTGCATCAGGCAGACAGAGGACCAGTGCCCTGCATCCTACACTCTCTGTCATCTCCTATCACACTGGTGCGATATCACGTTAGTCTATTAGAGTACCGTGACAAAAAAGTATGAGAGCTCGCAGCACCTGTCACAGGAGTGATTTGAAATCCTGGGTTTAACCAGCTTCGGGTGGCATTCATGCCGGCAGCTCATCCGTGCAGACTAAGTTCATTTATTTGCACTACATAAATGAAGGTGTCACAGACAGGCTATCATTAAAGACAACTTCCCCCTAAGAGAGTTGTTGGAGTCAGGAAATTGTCCTTACTAGAGACCCTGCTGCAGTGTGGTGGTCCTCTGCTGGGAGAGCTTACAGCTCCCTCCCTTCCCAGTGATAAACTCACCACACCTTTTATATCATCACTTCCTGCGGGTCTCTATCAGCATGGGTGAAGGTAGATGCTGCCACCACCTGCAAATAGGGATTTAAAGGTTTTCTTGTGATCTAGGTGCTTCTGAACTTGGTTCCTGAGTAGTACTGGGGATACCTTGACAGAGTAGAAGGAATCTTCTCTTCCTATTCACCTCAGCAACGGCATCTGGATTTCAGTCTGCCAAGAGTATAGAGTAAGCTATGCTCTTGCCTGGTGATCTGGTACAATCTCTGCTCTAACAGATGAGGACTCCAGTCGGCATTAAATGTGTTTGCAGCTGAGAGGAGTGGATGAGTCAGTCATCTTCACAGCACTTGGTGTCTTGACTATTTGAAGAACAAATGAAGCTAAGATTAGGTCTTCAGACAAAAGTAGGAGCGAAAATAAAGTTACCAGTCTGGATTTTGAGCAGTGTAGTTTGTAATTAATATTATTGATAGGTCTCTGAATAATATAACTCAATGTTTATTTTTACACTGCATGCTAAAATGTGGTGAAACACCAAGAAGAATCCGTTCCTTGAAGCTGACAGGCTATTTAGCAGATACTTCCATTGACGATGGTGGACTGTAGACAACTCACTCAAGACATAGGGTCACTAGGTATAGTCACAATTGAGTATAACTGGGGGGGGGGGGGGACAACCAGCCTTCTCCCTACTGAGGTTTCATTTTCCTGTTCTGAGTTTGAAATGTTTAGAAGGAATGAGAATTTACTTCCCAGCTCTGAATTTTAGAAAATGAATAGTCTAGGTCAGTTTGAAAAAAAATAGATGTATCTTCAAAACCAAACTCCCTCTACCCCTGTAACTTTAATTTATTCAAATCTTAATTTTAATAATGGTTCTTAAATGCTTGAACCTTCCTTGTGGCCCACAACCCACCAGAGGTAGTGGAAAAGAAAGGGTACAGGAGAAGTAGACCTGTTTAGAAAGGTTTCTTTGGAGCAACTTCTGTCTGTGTTGTCTGGAAATTGGAAGTTCAGTTCACAGGTCAGCAGGCAGTGGCAGCTCGATCCACTCACAGACACCAAATTCATAGATACACCAGCAGTTCAGTTTGGTAAGAGTCGGGATAGCAAACATGCATCAGCAGCAGTGGCACTACCTAGCAGAGACAGCCAGGTCTCAGCCTCTGCAGGAGTCAGCAGGAGGGACCAGCAGGAATACCAGGAGTTCTCTGCTGTGCCTCTCTCTCGGGAAGTGGAGAACAGTGAGACCCACAAGCATTGCACAGCTAACTGTACCAGCAAGCCAAGCTCTGTCTCCACACTCTGTGGAGTCCTATTTATACCCTCCAAACACGACATGTCCTCCATGTGCCTTGCCTCAGCACGTGCATCCAATCAGCCGGAGTCCTTGGAAGCAGCCTCAACCTGCAGCACACCACCACAAGTTTTTTGGTGCATTTCTCTCTCAGTGTCCCAACAAATACAGCTCAACTGTGCAATGTAAGGTGGACCATACATGCATGTCGTTAGCAAAGGATCCGTCATCGCATGTCCTTTCCCGGGCTTGCTTTAGCAGGACATCCTTCCACCTGTGTCTGCTTCAGCAAAATGTTCCTTCATGAATCTGTCTTAGCCTTTTACACCTGTGTCCACTTTAACGAACCGTTCCTTCGCATGTTTGCCCCAACAAGATGCCATCCAACTGACTTTCCAAGAAACCTTAAGTTTCCACATCATATCTCTATTCACTGAGATCTTTTTAATGCTTCATACACAATTTTATAGCTAGAGGTTTGGGGAAACTCTTTTTGATGACTGTTAGGGGTTATTGTCACAAATGGTGTCAGTGGCATGAGTCGACAGGTGATAAAACTCATTTTACTGTTGTAATGAAAGTTGTTGGTAAGATGTAATTCATTTATGAATGTACCAAATACCATAAGTACAGTTTTATATCCATATGTTTTTACGGGCTGAGTAACCCAACACCCACACATTGAGCCCCAATGTCCAATGTGAGTATGTGAGGATCGATCCTTGGTAATTAACTCTGTTTAGAGTAAGTCATGAACATCCTTATTATGGGATTAATATCTTTTGACAAAGAGAAAAAAGATCCCCCCCAAAAATGTCAGGGTGCAAGGAGAAATGGCAGTTTTCAGGTCAGGAAGCTAAGTCAGCACTCATCAAAAACCATGTCTATCTGTACTTGAATCTTGGACTCCCTGTCTTTGGAATTCGGTAAATGAATAATGGTTTTCAAGTCTCCAGTCTGTGGTGTCCTGCTGTACCAGCCAAAACTGACTCAGGCATATGCTACCCAAATGCTGAGCCTACTTAATGATCCTTATTAATTTCTCTACCGATTCTTCCTAGTAATGGTCACATTTGATCCCGAGATTCTGTAGTCATTCTGGATACATCATTTTCAATTACTACACCTCTCATTCACTGACCACCACCCACCACTCTACTACCCAAGCACACCCATCAGGATACTGAACCGAAACAGAATCAGTAAAACTCTTGCCATTTTCTCCGAGGAAAGCGTTTACACTTGATTCCTAAATATAGGACTTGCCACAGGCTTTTTATAGATCCTCTTCAAGTTAAGGAAGTTTTTCTATTCCAAGCTTGTTGAGTTTTTTTTCTAAAATTATAAGTGTATATTGGTTTGATTTTAAAATGCCTCAATCTACGCAGATGATCTTGTGATTTTTCTATTTTAGTCTAATAATATAGTGAAGCTTGTTTCTTCGATCTTAAGTCAAGTTTACATTTCTGGAAAACACCCAACCTGCAGAACTGGGTTCTCTCTTCTGCAGTTTGCATGGCTGGATTGCACATTGGGTATTACTCTGTTTGGAAATTTTACTACTGTGTTTATGATTAGAGAATGGTCTGGTGTCACCTTCCTCAGGGTGAGCCTACCGTGTTGTCCCAAGCTCCTGCAGGTGCTTCTGAACTGATTCCCCTCATCCTCCCTACACATGAAACTTGGGAGAAGATTAACAGCACCTGTTGCTTTGTTGTTGATGACGATGATGATTCTAGGGAAGATCTTTTGCATGCTAGGCAAACGCTCTACCCCTAATATACACCCTCACTGTTTATTTGTTCTTCCGGTGCCTGGCCTGCACCCCGTCAGCCATCTGGACCTGGAGTTTTATTTGGGGGAGGTTCATAATTACTCTTCAGCTTCTCTTAAAGATGGGGGTTATGAAGGTTTTTTACATCTGCTTTGGTCAGTTTGCTCCTCTTACATTTTCCCCATTTTCCAGGTGAGTCCTGGGGGTCTCTCATGGGGTTCATGTGATTGTTTCCCATGTCCTCCATCATCCTCGTGCTCCCCATGCTCCCCGTGCTCCCCTCTTTTTCTCTAGCTCCAGCCCAACAACCACCGCTGCCAGTAAAGACCCTTTTCAAAAGAAATCCTCATCATTAGCGATACTATTTCAGTCGATTATTACTCTGTTCTAATTTCTTGCTTTATTGTAACAGAGTCCCACTCTGTGCCCTGGGTAACCAGGGATTCACTATAAACTGGGCTAGCCTGCAACTTGCCTCTTCTTCCCAAGTCCTGAGTTTAAACACATGCACCACCACTCCTGGCCTATATTTTAAATTTTTAAAAATGTCTCCAGTTATATGTTCATTGCTTCTTCATCCAAAATTATTTGGGTGTAAACCGTTATCTGATTCTGAGTGTTCAGCTGAAATGTCTAGTTTATAGTTTTTGGAAACCTACTGTACAGGGGCTTAATGCTATAAATTACCAAGTATGGCTTTACTTGCATCCCGTATAGAAATGTACTTATTTATTTTCTAATTTTGGAATTCTTTTTTTCTTTGATATATGAGTTATCCATAACTATATTTTTTCTAAACTTCCAGCCATATGGGAACTTTGCATTATATTTTGGCATTGCTTTCTAGCTTAATTGTATCATAGTAAATATAATTTATATGTATAAATTATATATATAATTTACATCCATAAATTATATATATAATTTATATCCATAAATTTTATATATATATATATATATATATATATATGCACACATACAGACATACGCACATATATATTAAGACATCTGTCATAAACTCTCCGAAAACTTGCTGGGAAAGATTGAATTAATGTTCAAGACACGCCCCATTCTTTGCAGCAGAATTGAGTGCAATTATTCTTCCTGCCCCACTGATATCATTTTGAAAACTTGTTGCTCAATTTGTCCAATCAATTGCAAATGGAGAGAATTCAAGACTCTTATCATCTGTCCTTATTCCAGACAGAGGCAGATCTGTTTTTCTACCTCACAAACAGTGAACACATGCAGAAAAGATCTCAGTCGCCTGTTACAGCATGTCAGCAGAACATGGTCCAGTAGGGTGACACATGGTAGAACACCTCTCATTGATCTAGACCATCCAGTTCTCTGGTGCTCCGGTGTGTCCTCCTTTCTCCCCTCCTTCCTACTCTCCCTCCGTTTATCTTTTCCCCACTCCACTTGTCCCTCAGACATAAGCACAGTTCATACAGATAATCATGTTGTGAGGGCCTTGGTCAGCTTTCTAATACTAATACACAGTATCTGGTGTCACTGACTTTTTTTTTTAAAGGCTACTTGGAAACTTGAATTTTTCGAGGGCTTTAGTCCATAATAAGTTGATCCTTCTGCCTTGGAATGATGGCAACTCAATGCATCCTGGCTTAACTGTGTGGCAGAGTGAGAAAGCCACAGAAAGAGATCAGGAAAGCACAGAGCCAGGGTCCACCAATCCCTTTGGTTGTTTACCCCTAATGACCTAGGACTGTCACCAGGATCACTCATAAGGGTTTAACTTAGCTCTCAGGAGCTCTCAGGAGTGTGGACATGTGGACGAAGCCCGAGTTTCCTTTGGTTTTAGCAACATAACTCTTAGCATTTGCTTGGTAAGTGCTCTCCAAATGTAACCCCAGACTCTACGGTGAGGTCACAGTTGCTGAGGATTTCCAAGGAAGCAGCAAACTTTCGCAACCCTTGGGAGAAGGTTCCTGCTGTGTTGTGTCAGGTTTGTAGCTTTCTAACCTGCACCAACAGGAGATGAGCAGGAGCAGAGATTCCCATGACACCATCCAAGTCGTGCTCCCATTCTTTCTGCCTATGGCACTGAAATGGAGAGAGAGAGAGAGAGAGAGAGAGAGAGAGAGAGAGAGAGAGAGAG